>CABEEJ010000845.1:112078-200751 GCA_901482245.1 Timema douglasi | reverse complement strand
CCCCCCCCTATGTCAGCATAAACAAAGCTCATACTTCCACCATCTTAAGGTGCTTATGTGAGACTTGAATGTCCCTTTATGCATCTATAGAGCTTATATTGATTCTACACAAAACAAATCCACGTTTACATTTAAATGAACTTATTTATAAAAAAAATAATTTTGTATTACTTTTCAAATATAAATATACTTATTGTCAATGAAATAGGCAAACTATTCTTTTGTGTTCTAAATTTATAAATATGGATGGAACTCTTGAATTCATAAAGCGAAAATATACACTTGCCAATATCAGAATGTGTGCCGGCAGTGGTAGGCCTTAATGTTGGCTAATTCAACGTTGTCATGCACAGGAGGGAACCAGTCATGAAAAACATTTTTGCAACCATCCTTGCTCTGTCCTTGTCTATCTGATTTAAGTTGCTTTTAATTTATATATGATTAGAGATATTTATCATAACTGGACATCAGGAAAACTAATATTTTGAAGATATCTGTTGACAAATAATTTGCCACCCTTAGTCCAGAAGCTGTATTTAAATAAATAATAATCTCTGGTATTAGTCATTCCCAGTTCTAGATCCTCCAAAACTTAGTTTCAAATATGATTTTGTTTGCAGTTTAGTCATAATGACAGATGGGAGTATAATATTAGAATGAACCTGAAAGAGATAAGGTGTAAAGATGTTAATTGGTTAGAACTAACTCAAGATAGGGCTAGGTGATATACTTTTGTAAGTGTGGCAATAAACTTTCGAGTTCCTAATTCCACATAGTAAGTAAGTAACTCACAATGAAATAATATTGTTGTATATTCTTTATTTCTTAGTTTTCCTTATGTCTATAATGTTGTATTGTGGGGTACATTATCCCATGCATTTTTTTATATTTGCATGGTCTACAGCTGGCACTTGATGATAATTCAAGTTCAATTTAAGGACTACAAGTAACTTCAAATCATGTGAACAGTGCACTATCCTTGCCACTTTTCATGATAAAGGCAGGCGTTTCACTAATCCTAACTGCTGGCTAATTGCTGAGTCTATTTAAATATTTATTTATTTTCAAAAGGTTTTTACATTTCCATTACATATATCAGACATCCAATAATTTAAACCATAGAAAAACACAAATTAGCAACAATTATTTAAAGAATATTTGTTTTAAATACTCTTTCTGATCATTCATTATCTAAGATCATTAAAACTACATTTTTTTAAACAAAAATTAAATTTTTAGTAATTTTTGTTGTTCACTTAAAAGATTTATTTTAGAAAAATATATTTATTAATATTAAAGGCGTCGAATACTTTACATTTTAATCATCAGGCCTAAAAAATTGAAAATAAAACAAAGTACCTATTTAAAAAATGTAATTTACAAAATGATAAAACCTTCCATCAAAAAGGAATCCACAGGCTATCCATCTTAGGAGTGGTGGTGAATGGCAGTTAGAAAAAGTTACCAGTTCAATTTTCAAGCTTCCCTACTCCACACCATATGATCTGTAAAACTATATAATGGGTACAGGGGAAAAGGGGGAAAATCCATTTTAAACTCAAATCGAGTTAGAAAATCATAGGACCTTTTTAATACACCATAGACTATGATTAAAGAGGTCCCTGTCATTTTTAAGTTAGTCAAAGGGGAAAGGTTATTAAATTTTAGCTATTGATTATAACTGTTTGGGTGTTTCTTTTGGAAGTAACATTTGTGGTTTACTTAAAAAGGATTTTATTATGAGATCTTTTTGAAGGTTTTTTTCGCTTAAAAAATAGTCCCACCAATATAACTAAGCTGGTGGTTGATGACATTCTAACAATTAATCCTTATGTTTCTAAACGAATATTTTGTATGGCAATTCCTAAAATTTATTAAAAAAACATTTATGTTTTACGTTTGGTATTTGATGTCAATTATAACAATATAAAACTCTCAGTTGTAATGTTTTTTAATTCATTAATTATGCATTACACTATTTATCTTAAGTTACCACAATCAAGTGATAAAAATCCTGTTTAATTTATTAAGAATTTTTGTTCTTAAAACTATTCCTGAAAAAGCCATCGTATAATAATCCTCAAATAAGTTTTATTAGAAGTGTTTAGTTTAGTTACACTTTTTATTGATAATATAATACTACTAAGTAAATAATAATTATTTCCACATAAGCTAAAATTAGTGATTCCCTCATTGGTCCAGTGGTCACAGTTCCAGACTACAAATCCAGGGGTCCCAGGTTCAATCCCCTTTGATCCCTGCACTTCCAGATTTTCTGTAAAGCATTGGGTCTGGAACAGTCATCTCTGACTTAGGAGGACAAATGCCTCACTATTAAAATAGTAACTAATTCAGTATAGTAAACTGAAATTAATGTCAGAAGGTTATTTGTGCTAACAAATGACATCTTATACACACAGAAGTTGTGACCATCTTTGTCAACAGATGGTGGCTGCCCGGTCCGTACAGCTTGATTGTGGGCTGATGTCATGGAGGTTTTTTTTAGTTTAAAATTAATGACTTTCATCCATTGTATGCAATAAAAATCTAATACCAGCAATCATTAACCATCACTCCTACGCAGGATAAACTTTAGATATAACCTGGTTAGTTTATTGAATTCAAGCTATTACTTTGAACTCATGTTAAATTGGTTTTATTTTAATTCTGGTAATGAATTAGATCACTCTGTATCGATATCTTTTATTCTTAAAATTTTTTACTTTTAATGAATAAATTTATTATTTGTTTTGGGTCACCAAATGCTGCAATTAGTTATTTCTAGAGATGGGTCGAATCCACTATTTTTTGAATCCGAATCTCGAATCCGAATCTCGAATCCGAATCTACATTTTATTTTCGAATCTCAAATCCGAATCCTAGCAAATCATTGTAAATTTTAATGATCTACAAATAGACCTACATTACACAATATAGGCTTAAATTGTGAATTAAGATTTATTTTAATCATGCTTTCAATTTCAATCAACCCCAACCACCCCTCACAAAATACAGGTTAAAATCCAGCCAAATTAAACAATCTAGACTCATATTAATGTTTAAAAATCAAATCAATCAACATTTTAGTGTCTATTAGCTATTTTTAAAAGTGTTGTTAGAATGAGTTGTTTATAAAAAACATGTGAAATAAACAGATTAGGCCTAGTTATCCTTTGATCAACTTTAATCAACTTTAATTATGATTAAAGGATATTTTATTGTATTAAGATAGCAAAAATAAAACTACAAAAGGCTATTTTTAATAAAGACTAAAACAACATGCTTAAAAATTAAACATACATTGGAAATAGTGACTATAATATGTTCATTCCCATTTTATAAGGCAGGACTATGTTTGAATATTTCTACAATTACTTCAATAACATATTTAAAAAGACAAACTCAAAGTTAAAATCCATTTAAAAACAAATAATGGATTAGCAAGTCATTATTTGATCCTTAAAACTCGAGAGCGCTTACCAAGTGATCAGATTACCTGAATCAATTTTAAACAAACAATCTATATACGATACGTAGGCCTGTAGAGATAAATAAACAATTTTATTGCTGTCTGATTATTGACAGTATTTATTTTTTCATGAAACCCAACAAAATTTCTAACTTAAGGATCGTATGCAATAAATTGGGGCTCTTTGCGTATTTGTAGATAATAAAAACCAGGCTGGCTAGTAAGAAGTAACAGTATCTTTATTTTAATCAGCACTCGGGCGAGTAAACATAATATATGTCATGGCGGCTGTCTTTGTATCATGCGTAATGTTTTCTTATTTATGTTAAAAAAAAGCCATAATTTGTTTTATTTATTTCGAGTTTATTTGTTATTCAAGTTTTAATTTTCAGTTTTTGAAGAGTTTTAATGTGGTCATTAAAATATTTACAAGATTGTTCGTTGAGGTGAAAGTTTTAGAAGTGAGCATGTGCCGAAACGGTCGAGTCCAAGTTTCCCATATAGGTGGGAGGGTAGGGTACTAGGCACGTAAGATTTTCCACACCAAACGATTATTTTTATTTTTTAAAGAATATTTTATCATGTTTATCTCTTGGATTATGGATTAAGTTGTGCTTTTCAAGTAGGCCTAACTAAGTAATTTTTGAATTTAAGATATGCTTTGTTTATGAGGTGAAAGATTCGATCATCAAATCCAGTAAAACACTAAATCCTCGAATCTCGAATACTTGTCAGGATTCGGTGGATTCGAAGATTCTAGTGGCCCATCTCTTGTTATTTATAATGGAAATTATGGAAATCATTATCAAAATTATGGGTTACTTTAATAGTAGCATGGATTTATACTAGGAATACTTTTAAAATATAGCGCTGAACATTCTTCTATTTTTTTAAGGGACGAAATGTTCAAGAGAAGCTTAGGACAATTGAAGGCTGACATTTTGCGTGCTAATGCTTTGGTCCAAGAAGCAAACTTTCTTGCTGAGGAGATGGGTCGTAACACTACATTTAGTGTCACATTGCAAATACCTCCTGCTAATCTCAGCCCTAACCGCAAGGTAAAGTAATTTATTCTAATTAGAGAATGACTTAAAAAAATAACATTTTATATTGCTAATAAACAAGTTTTACAGTTATATTCTTCAGCACATTTAAGGGTCATTTACACATGGCTATGATATGTGTCTTCCATGTCAGTGTTGTCTCGGTGCCATCCGTTATTATTTTGATATTTGTATTTGCATATGTTCTTGTATAACCTAAATGTATCTGTAAAGCCAGGTGTATATAAGTTTGATATACATACATGTTATGTATATATATATATATATATATATATGGTATAGTACTCTGATAAAGGTTCAGTGGCTGCATGGTCTAAGGCGTCACTCTTATGTTAGACTAGACTGCCGATGACAAGGAGATCAATGTTTGAATCCCGTTTGGGTGTACTGACTTAAAAAATGGTTTTTCCACTCCCTCCGTGCAATTATGGGTACACTTCCTCAAAATTTAACCTTCCTCATTCCTAACTTGCTAGAGTAATTAGTACTTATCCATATAACCTAACCTGTTAGTAAGCTGTGGTGGTAATAAATAAAGGTGAAACTTTCATCAAGAATACCTACCATGATTGCAGGGTGATTAAAAGGTTCTGTCTGCCTCATGGCAAGAGAATAAAGTATGAACACACATAGCTTAAATGTGCATGAGTTTCTATAAAATTTAAAACTATTATGAGTTTGGCCTAAAAGTTTGAGCTTAACATCTTAAGCCGACAAGCCTGCTTTGAAACTTGATATTACTTGTTTGCAATAAAATGTTTAAAAATGAGGTGGCCCAATGGCTTAATAATTTTATAATAAAGGAGATTGATAAAACTGGAGTAAAAGAAAAAATAAACAGATAAGAGTAAATTTGATGCAAAAGAGGAAAAAAGTGGGAAGAATCCAATGCACATAAGGTGACATCTTTCTTTCTTCTGTCTTATATGGTAGAAGTAGTCACACACATTTTAACACAAATAGAATAATATTTCGGCATTGTTGCCTTTATCAAACACAAAGAAGAAAGAGAGTACAGATAACACAAACACTGGATTACTCCATTTTGAATTTTAAAAAATATTCAAAATGGAGTATATATATTTCCATAAAATACCAAGCTTCCTTGTCCATGGCGCCAGTCAATCCCAACCAGCACCCAAACGTGCTCACAAGATATTTGCCTCACCACCTGAGTGTCACCCCCCCCCCCCTTTTCAAATTCCACCTACAAGGTTAAGAAATCTTATTGAATTCATGAAATGTGTGAGACACTATTTTTTTTACATATCAATTCTGACACTTATAAAACAGCAAAACAACCCATGAAAAAAATGATTAATTATAGCATCTTGAAAATCGGAAAAAGTACCAACTTTTTGTTGTAATATTAGTTGAGCACATTTCTGATCATAAAGGTTTGGTTAAGTTAGGTAAAGCCCGCCATTTGTAAATATAAATACATTGGATACAATGCATAGTATTTAGAATTCCATTGTTTAATAGTCTGGATTTTTGTTATTCTTGTGTTTTTTGGAAGTGACAGAACATTTAAACATTTAAGCTGATATGTTTCAGAGTTGGCACATATAGGCCTATATATACGGAACTATTTGCTTAAATAAAATAATGAATTGTTCCAAATATGACTTGTTCAGCAATCAACATGTAATAAAAATCCTTAACTGTTACACTTCTCATTCTGTACGTTTCTAGATTCATAATTATTTTATTATGTTTTTAGAACTAAATCTTGAATTTTACTTTTTCTAACTATTTTACAGCAGCCAACATGGAATAAAAAGTATTACAATTCCGATTTGGTGCTTTTCAGTCAATTCCAAAACTAATCTCAAAGTCAGTTTACATCACAATTCTGCTAGTTATAAAAAAGATAATTGGTGGTAGGTGATGGTGATAAATAAAATTACAAGTGAATACGATAGAATTTAGTTGAATTTCTTGTCCATACAAAGCTGAAAACAACATAGTTTTTGCAAATGTCTTGAGAAAGAAGGGTTTATTTAATTAATCTTAGAGGTTTGGCCAAAACTCTAATAAACTCCAACATACCAATATATGTGTTTTTCCTGGTTTATCAAAGTTTATATTTACACATTTTGAATTAATTTTATTCGATAAATAATTTGATATCTGGCCCAGAGCGTTATAATGTATATACCTGTTTCAAATGTAACTAATTCATTGCCATTTATATTTTCACCACCCTCAAATTTTTCTAGTTACATTATATTTATTTTAAAACATTAGGAGTATTATTTTTTTAGTTTTAGTAAATTTGTATGAAATAATTTTAATTTATGTTTTCAGCGAGGGGCATTTGTGAGTGAACCGGCTATACTTGTAAAAAGGAAAGGTCTTGGCAGTCAGGTTTGGTCAATGGAGAAACTGGAAAACAAGCTTATTGATATGCGTGACCTATATGAAGAAAATAAAGAAAGAAACCTACCTCTGAAGGTATTATTCATTTTGTTAATGGATATTGACTGATTAATGAATTTAATTTTCCCTAGTAAATTTCACTATTTTTATTGTTTGGTTAATACTTTTTATAGAGCTGAATTTGATTTTCCCTAGTAAATTTCACTATTTTTATTGTTTGGTTAATACTTTTTATAGAGCTGAATTTAATTTTCACTAGTAAATATGACTAATTAAAAAAAATAGTTGCATGTACTTTATCTTTAGCTGATTTTTTTTAAAGTCGGAATTTCAGACCTTATTAATTTTTTTATGTGAAAACTTTGTTGTCCATATTAGAAAATTTTAAGTACATCCATTTATTAAGAAAGAAATATCCACAATGAAAATGTTACCCTTTGAAAGACTGAATTTGCTGTCAATGCACATTGTTTACTTTGTAATCTACACCTTGCAGTCAACTTAAGGGCATAGCTATAAAAGAAATTCAATAATATTAATATGATTTACAGTTAAGGACCTTCCTTGAAAGCTATGTTTGTATTTAATGTTCACTAACAATGGTATATTAATGTTACATTAACCTTATCTTAGTAGACAGGTACCCACCCAGTCACTTTTATTTTACTACTGATGTAAACACAACTGAATTCCTTATAATAACATAGCGACACTATGTGTAAATGATTGTAATATTGATCCCCAAATAGATTTAAGGCAGAAGAACATATGCTTAGTTCACAATTGTGACAGTTACAGTAAACAAGTCAAGCTATACATGAAATACCATTTACACACACAAATGCATCACAAAAAATTTCTTATATTAAGTTCATTATTTGGAATTTTATCCACTGTATTTTGTAATGTGTGGACATAGATTATAACAAAATCTGGAAATACTGTTAAATTTTAAATTGTAACAGAGCTTTTGGTGTGAAGTTTAGTAATATTTAAGCAAGAGCGTTAAGAAGTCATACTGATTTACTTGAGGAAAAATCATTTAAAAAAAAAATTTAACACTTCATCTCAAAACCTGTTTTGGTTACACGCTTTTTGGTCATTGTTATTGACAAGAAAATGGATGACACTTTCTTTGATTAATCTTGTTAGTTAGGTGACCTGGCGGTCTAGTGGTAAGGTGTCAGACTGCTGTTCTGGCGGCCGGGGTTCAATCCTCGGTCCCGGTACATATTTATCTGATTACCAAACCCTTCCTTCACCTCTGACAAAACGTGTATTAATCACAACTTGTGAATGTGGGGAATGCCAGGCCTCCTGTTCGGATTCCACGTTAAACTGTAGGTCCTCCATTTCATCTCGCAATCACCCTACCATTACACATTAGCGTTAGTGCGTATAACCCGAATGGGTAGTAAGACGCGGTGTTAATAATAGTAATAATAATTTTGTTAGTTCAAATATGTTGATGTTTTATTAAAATATTTAATGTTTTACTGTTTAAGCATTTATTAAAAATCACACCATACATTTGTTAATGAAAATAATTAAATAAGTGCTAGAATTATTTTAGTCAATCTTTAAAAAAAAATGTTTATAATGCATTCTTGTACAAAAATGTTGAGTCAAAATTTTTGCAAAATTATTATAGTTGCATCAGGCCATTTTTTTTAGCAATAAAACTTTGATTAGCACTTGTTCTATTCAAATTATTATTTGTTTTTAAATGGAAATCTCACAATTTAAAAATAAATAGAATTATACATTTTTAGTGTTCATTTTTCTCCCTTTAAATATTTTTCAAAAGATTTATATTTAGTTTAAATACCTATAACTGAAACCTAACCAAAGTGTTTTTTTTCTCTTTCCCCTGACCCACTGCAAAAACATGTATCTAAAATCTAAATTGAAACTCTTTTTCAAAGTAATCCATCATGTCTTGTTCCTTCAGGAAGTTATTTCGCCTGAAAATTTCCTGAAATAAAAAGTAATTCTCACACAGGCTTAATTAATCATTAAAAATTTATCTTAATTTTTTCAATTAAAAATAACTAGAAAATGCACCTTCTCTCTTATATGTTAGGGTTGTCCACAAGTTTAGTCATA
The DNA here is from genome assembly GCA_901482245.1 of Timema douglasi. Taxonomy (NCBI): domain Eukaryota; kingdom Metazoa; phylum Arthropoda; class Insecta; order Phasmatodea; family Timematidae; genus Timema; species Timema douglasi. Next base: position 191,730 of record CABEEJ010000845.1, on the reverse strand, counting down.
ATACTGGAATCAAATTAAATTAAGTATATTTTCATCATTTCTTTTAAATTTGATCAATAAAAGCATATCAATGAGAAACTTCATTCACACTAATCTAAGCCATTAACTGCTCAAAATTTTGGTATTTCTTTGAGATAATAACTTAGAGGCATCTTTCAATTCAGATCTTCCATCATTCAGATAGTTTATATGTTTATAATTAACAGCTTTGAAAAGTTATGTTCATACAGATAAATGCTCTAGAAAAGGTTATCCATTATTAGTGATTGTTCACTAAGCTAAGCCAAGTGATATAATTTGTTTAGGAAAAAAGTAAAACTTTTTAAATATATCACCTCAGTCCACATTGAAATGAAAATTTAATTGCAATAGCAATATTATTTACCACAAAATACTATTAAAAATTGTTCTCATACTTGTTAAAATATAATAATGAAGTCTGAGATATTTTTTAATAAAATCTAGAGATGGGCCACTTGAATCTTCAAATCCTCGAATCCTGACAAGTATTCGAAATTCGAGGATACGGTGTTTTACTGGATTCGATGATCGAATCTTTCACCTCATAAGTAAAGCATAATATTTTGAATTCAAAAATTACTTAGTTTGGCCTACTTGAAAAGCACATTTTAATCCGTAATATTTATTTTGTCGGAGAAAAGAGCTAAACATGAATAAAATATTCTTTAAAAAATAGAAATAATAGGTGTGGAAAATCTTACGTGCCTAGTACCCTAACCTCCCACCTGTATGGAAAACTTGTACTCGACTGTTTCGGCACAGTCGACTGTTTCGGCACAGGATCACTTCTAAAACTTTCATCTCACGAACAACCTTGTAAATATTTTAATTACCACATTAAAACTCTTCAAAAACTGAAAATTAAAACTTGAATTACAAATAAACTCGAAATAAATAAAACAAATTACGGCTTTTTTTTAAACAGAAATAAGAACACATTGCGCATGATACAAAATCAGCCGCCATTACACACGATATTAAGTCAGCCGCCATGACATATAACATGTTTACTCGCCCGAGTGATTAAAATAAAGATACTGTTACTTCTTACTAGCCAACTGGTTTTTATTATCTACACCTACTCAAAGAACCCCAATTTATTGCATACAATCCTTAAGTTAAACATTTTGTTGGGTTTCATGAAAAATAAATACTGTCAGCAGTCAGACAGCGATAAAGTTGTTTATTTATCTCTACCGGCCTACATATCGTATATAGATTGTTTGTTTAAAATCGATTCAGGTAATCTGATCACTTGGTAAGCGCTCTCGAGTTTTAAGGATCAAATAACGACTTGCTAATCCATTATTTGTTTGAGAGTTTATTATTTTTTTTAACAATATTATTGAAGTAATTGTAGATATATTCAAACGTAGCCCTGCCTTATAAAATGGGAATGAACATATTGTAGTCGAAAATATGTTCGTGTTTTAAATAGAAAGTATTCTCAGAAATCGATATATCGCAAGAATCGAATATATTTGTTTTCTACGCGAAAATAGATAATGGATATATAATAAAATAATAAAACAACTTAGGTATTATTGATCTCACTATTTCCAATGTATGTTTAATTGTTAAGCATGTTGTTTTAGTCTTTATTAAACATATCCTTTTGTATTTTTATTTTTGCTATCTTAATACAATAAAATGTCCTTTAATGATGATTTAAGTTGATCAAAGAATAACAAGGCTTAATCTGTTTATTTCACATGTTTTTTATAAACAACTCATTCTAACAACACTTTTAAAAATAGCTAAAAGACACTCAAATTTTGATTGATTTGATTTTTAAACATTAATATGAGTCTAGATTGTTGAAAGTATGATTGAAATACATATTAATTCACAGTTTAGGCCTATATTGTCTATTATAGGTCTATTTGTAAATAATTAAAATTCATAACGATTTGCTAGGATTCGGATTTGAGATTCGAAAATAAAATGTAGATTCGGATTCGAGAAATAGTGGATTCGACCCATCTCTTATAAAATTTTATTTTATTCTTTATGATTCTCAATATGAGTTTGATTTTCAATTCTTTAGAACTATGAAGGAAGAGTTATATTTCTCAAAGTTTAAGCTTACATTGCAACACTTTTGATTTGTCAAACATTCTATGGTTGTAGATTGTCAATTTTTTAGTGTTGTACACTGATTGCAAAGTCACACAGCCATTAACCATTAAGCCGAGAAAAGATTAATTTTTTCCCCCCCAAATCTAACCATTTCTCTTTTTAAATCAATATTCCCTTAATCATAGTACTAAAACATAACATTCCCCTGGTCGGAATACTTAAACTTTATTATTATGTTTAATAATCATCAACACACGCTAAGATTCCATGTTTGTATGTCACTTCTTTAAATAAAAACTTAATGTTGCACTGGTTCTTTCTATTATGGATATAAAAACATTTTCTTTCACTACCATTTTGATAATTTAATTGTCAAATTAATACTAGGCACAAATTCAAAGTAAATGTTTTTTTATATCTTTCAGGATGAAGAGCTACCAAAAGGATTAGATCCTTTCTATGAATCTCAAGAAAATCATAACCTTATTGGGGTAGCCAATGTCTTCCTAGAGGTTCTATTTCATAATGTGAAGTTGAACTACCACACACCTATAATAAGTCAGCAAGGGGAAGTAGCAGGGCGGTTACAGGTGACTACTTCATCATATAATATATGAATTGTTTGAATTTAGATTATTGGAATATGTTTAATTGAAAATGAATGTTTTTAGAAAGTAATGCTCCAACTCCTGTGGCTGTAATTTTATTTGGGGCTACAGGAAAAGTATTTTAACCAGATTGATAATATAATTAGAATAACAATAATACATTTATTATAACAGAAAAATAAAAGATATGTTTGATTACAATAGATTTACAAGAACATAAGTTAGAAGTTACAAATTAATACTGTCTTGTTGCTACACGGGCAAACAATAGTTCTAGACGGCAAAATCAAAGGCAGTAGGCTTGAAGAGCAATGTTCAATAACAAAACAGCTGGACTGACGCCAGACTAGAGTCAGGTGATTCTAAAAGAAAAACAGTGAGGTAATTATAAACAAAAGTTAACTGGAAATGATATACATATAGTATTATTAACACATTTATAATTTAAGCTAGCTTGCTTGATTAGGACTTAAGAAATATCCTTAAGAGACATTGTATAATGGATAGCAATAGAAAAGTTAGTTGATTACATTGGTAGATGGCTAACATACAGGTGTCTACACAAAATAGTAATATGGCCGGTCCTTTCCCTATTGCATTCAATAGTACATGTGTTTAATGACCCACTCCCTGGGGTATAACACTAATTTAATTCATACAATACTAATACTCGGTCAATAGGTGCCAAAAACGGGCAAAAAGAAAAAGGTATCTGATCGGACCCCATATGGAAACAAGCAGAGTTTTGTGCTTTACCCACCTAAGTTAATACCACACGCGAAGCGTGGCAACATGAATGATTCAACACATTGAATACATTGACCCAACTAGGTCCTAGAAAAAGGTTAGCCAACCTGGTTGTAGCCATAAACACAAGTATGTAGTTTTAAGCACTCAAAAGAGAAATATAGTGCTCGTAGAGAATAGCAACCATTTGGACTAAGTCCTTATTACATCTGGAGCTCAAGGCACCTATATCGTAGCTATATCGTATTGATCTAGGAAAAACATGGTCTTTTGGACCAATATAAAAAGTCATAAGGACGTAATCAACATTAGAAAGTCAGAAGGACTTAATAAATGAACATTTTCTAGTCTTTCACTAGACCAATAAGTCAGATGGATTTATTAACCTCGCCTCTATACTTAGGAAATCGGAGAGGATTTTCCTCGGTGGCGCGGCGGTGAGAACCACGTCCAACACTCCATGGCCACCGGTTCCTTCAGAGAAAGAGAGAGAGAAAGAGAGAGAGAAAGGGAGAGAAAGAGAGAGAGAAAGAGAGAGAGAGAGAAAAAGAGAGGTGTGTGTTCCTTCTTCAACGATGTGATGTGATTGAATACCATGAAGTAAATCTGATACTCATTTTATACCCTTTCTCTAAATAGAACGGAACAAAAAGTTAGAAAATAGAAAAAGGTGTAATAATACAGATGGTGATAGGAAGGACTGGAGCTTGAGGGGTGAGGTAAAAGGGAGGTTAGAAGACACGCCACAACAGTGGCGCTCGAGGGTCGTGGGAGTGAGCCCAACTTCTTTTTTTATGTCAGGAGACGTAACGAGTGGATGTGTTCGGAAACACCCTCGTTACCATACTTGTATATTTTCCTAGAAGGCATGATGGCGTTATCCGATCCCATCCGGCCACGGTGAGTAAGTCTTGAAGCATATTATTTCTTAATGTATCAGCTTTAATTATCTTCTTAGGATTCCACTATTATAAGTTTAGTATTTTTATGCAGATTTGTATTATTAAAATCCTTTGTAGTATTTTCAATTGGGAGCACGTGGATCATATCCAAGTACATCCAGTCGTTAACAGTAGGTTTTGAAGGATATTATTATTAAATATTTCAAACCTAATACTCTTCTTTGGATTTTTCCAATATAATTATTATAATTTCTTATTTCTACGTAGCCTAATTGTGTAGTTGTCAACTTTACATGATTGACACGCTACAGTAAATATAATATAATTTCCATATTCCAGCTTATGCTTTTCATCTTGTCAAGTGATTAATAAACATGGCTGGACCTATTAGCCCTCTCGTCTACTGGGCCGATGCTGGTCATTCGTTACTGATCTTGCTAATCACTAATGGTATTCGTTTGGTTTGTTTTCTTGACAATATTATTAACTAAGGTAATAGGTGAAACAAAACATAAATTTTCTAATACAAACAATTTTTTCTAAATTAAATTCTTGATGAAAAAATTTAACTTAATTTTCCTTTAAAGTGCTAGAACTAAACCAAGAAAACACCTAGCAGAAAACAAAATTCAATACATTACCTTTGTGTACATTAAAATACAACAATATAGATTTAACAACTAATAGGTAAAACAAACAGAGATTATCCAATAGTCATACTAAGAGCCATAATGATAACCCATACCTATCACATATAAATTGAATAAGGTGGGTAAGTATCAAGTATGGCAAGAAGACAGGCATTGTTTATTTTTGAATAATTGTTTATCTTTATGGCTCTTAATTAGTGATCAGTTCACGGTAGTCAAACTGAGTAATTGATTATAAGGGTGTACCTTGAATAACGCTATGTTTTTTCTTTTCTTTTATGATAAAAAATAAAATTAGGAAATCTGATTTAGCACTGCTAATGCATTGAATAGGGGGACTAAGTTTGTAAGTTTTATTTATAGAAAATATTTTAGGATTTTGAAAGGCACAAGAGGGCTAAAGGATGCCTACATTTTCCAGGGCATTATGGCAAGAAATGAAAGCATTTAAAATGTTAAAAACAATAATCGCTTCACTAGAGTCTGCACGATAAATTCTGGAGCAAAAAAGGTTTCTGAATTCTATTATTATAATATTGGTTAAAAATGAATATATCATATCATTAACAAATTTACGTTGAATATTTTCCAATCTGAGAGTCAGTAAATGTTATGTAATTCTGCGCCACACTAGCATATTTGAGCTTGGACATGATCAAAGCAAAATAAAAAATTAAGTTACAATTTTAACCCCCCTCTCCTGTTATATCCATTCAGAAATAACAGTTGGGGATGAAAACAAGAGAGTTATTTTATTCAGACATCACATTACATACATCTCAATGAGAGTGAGACAACAGATAACGTTAGACGTTGGAAATATGAATATATATAAGAGGCAAACATTCATTTAACTGGCATGAACTGTATAGATGAGGTAGGTGACCTGGCGGTCTAGGGGTAAGGTGTCAGACTTCTATGCTGGCGGCCGGGGTTCAATCCTCGGTCCCGGCAAAGATTTATCTGATTACCAAACCCTTCCTTCACCACTGACAAGACATCTTGTGAATGTGAGGAATGCCAGGCCTCCACCGTGGTTCGGATTCCATGTTAAACTGTAGGTCCTTCATTTCATCTCACAATCACCCTACCATTTCACATTAGCGTAACTGCGTATAACCCGAACGGGTAGTAAGACGCAGTGCTAATAATAATAATATTAATAATAATAATAATGTATAGATGAGTTTTAGAAAAAAAGCCAGAGCCCAAATGGCATCATATTCTGAGAGACAAGTTGTCAAAGGTAATTCCAGACGTAATACAATACTCTTGCCCATAAATAACTCAAAAATACATTAAAAAATCTCTACTAAACTGACCTTCAAATTAGTCTCAAATAGTCCTGCCATAGCAACAAATTTATTATCAAATAGAGCTCCATATAAAATGATCAGTCAGGAAAACGATCCAGCAAATACACATAAGTGCTAAGTTACCCTAACTGACAGTTCCCATAGGTTAAACAATAACAGTATAGTCTCATATGACAAAGTTCCTCCCAATAGAATATTATAATATTAAACATATCAGAATCTTTTCACAAAGTTCATAATATTGAAAACTACGCCATCTAATGGCCTGCAAAAATAACAGTAAATAAAGCTAAGACTGTGGTATAACCTTGCCGGCTCGCATCCCTTCTTTGACTAACAATTCATGAACTTTAAACATTTTCAACAAAGATAAATAGTCTCTAAATAAATAACAAAATGAATATAATTCCCTAAAATATTACAATAAGAAGAGCTGGCAAACGATGCTATCAGTTATAAAAGTCTGTCTCAAATAGCGATACCCAAAGGGTAAAAAAGATCCATCCGTTATTCAGATAAGAAAAGTTCCAAACTAAGGCACAGGATCCAATTAGGGATCGTAATAAAAGTGAACACGGTTTGAAATAACCACCCATAGATAATAAACATTATCATGGCTTTAAGAACCCAAAATTTACCATGTCCATATAGTGCCAATAATAAATAAATTTTCAATAGAATAGAACATTTTAAGCCAAAAGGGAATTTTGAATAACCTAACGTTTAAATCAGCCTCTGGCATTGTCGCTCACCTTGTAGCCAGTAAGTAATATGTGCCTACAACATATTATCATTATATACCCAAAAAATATGCCACATGCTCTTGAGGCGTGGGATCAACAGGAGGTAAAGAGGGGAAGGGGGAAATATGCTTTGAGAACATACTTTAACATGCTCCACGTCTTCAGATGCACACAAAAGAACAGTTCTACGAGTTGGCCGACAGAGCGCAGTGAGGTCACGCATATCACTCTTCTTCTTTTTTCCGTGGGCATTGCTCAGCTTTGGCGTCGGGAAATGAACCTCGGGCCGCTTCAGTCCACTGTTAGACAGTGCCGCAATGTGTTGTGGAGTTATAGTTTTTTGCTGAGACGGGTCAACTGTGGCCAGGATGATGAGTGAGACAATCTCTTAATGTTCATGTGTTGTAACAAGGTGACACATTCATCCTTAGTGAATGAAGAGGTTATATACTTAATAAGGTCAAGTAACTTCATAGAGTGAGAAACTTAATTATCAATATGATAATATAAGTAGAGATTATGTTTTTAGGTAATGCCTAGACCATTAATTTCTATATCAATGTAAATTTTATAAGTGATAAAATAGTGTTCTAACTTGTGAAAGCTAAAGACTTAGTTTTAGATTTATTAATAGACATTCCATTTTCAATAGACCATCGCAGTATATCATTTTCAATTTATAAATTCAACTAATCAGCAAGTGTATTGATGTTTCTGAATAATTTGAGCTCATCAACAAATTAACAAATATTTTGAAGTATGTAGATACTTACCTATGTCCTCAAAAACACATTAAAGAGCAAATGACCTGAATTGGACCCTTAAGTCATACCACTTAGTATAAGAGGGCATCGGAAGAGTTTGAATCTATTTTCATGTAAAATATCTCCCTTACAAATAGCTCCTAAACCAATTCACATAGGAAACCGATAAGCCAAAATTACTTAGTTTTAAGGAAATAATACTGTTTTGATACAAATAAAAAACTTTGCTTTGGTCACAATAAATTTTATCAGTCTGACATTGAATAGATGTTTNGGGGGGGGGGGGGGGAACATAACCCAGACATTCTACAAAGTTTTTTATAGTAGTTTAAAACCCTTTTGTGTTTCAGATAGTGGTTTTTCAAGTGCTGAGATAAATGTTCAAGTATTATTTTCTCAAATGCTTAGAGAATGTATTCATTAGGGAAATAGGGGGCTATACAGTAGCCCTATGGCTTCTTTGGCGCTGACTGACAGCTCACAGCTGACTTATGACAGTCAATATTTAGGTATGTACCTAAATTTTGACTGTCAGCAGTGACAGCTGCTAAACACATGTTTTTGCAGATCATATGGTTCGGCGTAGGGATACCTAATTTGGTCTGGTAACTTTTCAAAGCCGTCAGCTGTTAGCTGTCAGTCAGCACCAAAGAAGCCATGGGGCTACTGTAGCTACAATTATTAGTTTTAACCCCTTATTTATTTACGGATAAGTTTATAGATGGTTTCCATGCTTCTAGGAACGTTCCACTCAACAAAATGAGATTGAATATATATGTTAATAATGAATTGAAAATATTTCACAGCTTTAAACAATTAAGCTTGGGATTCCATCCACCCCAGCATATCTGAATGAACCTAATTACTTAATAGCAAGAGATACATCCAAGAGAGTAATGTGGTTAAGATACAAGGACACATAAGTTTCAATGTTAGGACTAGGCCACGAACAAGGTATACACCAGACTCTCAGACTTACGAATTCTGCTTTGCTCCTTGAGCCAGGTTGAATCCTTGGGCACTGGGGAGTGCTTATTGTAGTTATCAGTGATAAAAGCACTTTGAAGTGAAACAATTCACTTTCAAATTGTTTGTTGTAAAGGGGTGGTGGTCCAAAAACACCAGTGCAGGTACTAGCAATCCTAACCTCTCCCCCACAAACTCACTTCCTTACCCTCTTTCATTGAACAAACCTTAACAGACAAGTAACTAGTCAAAGGAATTGAAGATTATTTACAACTAGACAATTTGCGAACACTCAAACAAATAAAGGACCATTGTATTTTACATTTTATTTGTAATTTTTAGTCTTTGTTGGTTCATTCGGGGCGTTTGTTTATGGGACAAGGGGGGTGGCACTACCTGAACCTAATTTTGTGAGCCTTGGTTTATTGATTTTAGAATTAATTTTGGTCGATTCTCAAGTAAGACCATCTTTAAAGTGAACTGTTTTTAAAAATGCCTGCTTGATAGCAATGTTACTTGGGGCTGTATCTAGTGACCCCCATGTTGGACTCAAGCTATCCCACTGAGCATAATCATTTTAATCTGGAGGCTGTGGTGTATACCTTGTCTTTGGATCATGCATAATGGGTAATACTGAATCGTACACCGAGTTTAAGTAGTTTCCAAATTCACTGGCTGTTAAAAGTAGACTGGTGATATTTACATTTTATTAAGTCAGATGGGAAGACTTTTCACAAAATTATTTTAACATTTCTCAGAAATTCTTGAGGCTACTTTAGAAGAATATAAATAAACATAAAAAAAGAATCATAATAAAAACCCTAAACATGCTGTGGCAACTGTTTGGTAAATGGGAGAGGGCCAAGTACATGTTAGATAATGGTTTTAGACCTCTTAAATATAAAACCAAAATGCTCAACTGTGAGTAAAAATTATTTGATTATTTCAAACCCGCTTTGGTGGCCAGGTGGTCTAATGCACTACTCTCACAGTAGACTAGACTGCCGATGGTGCAGAGATCAAGGCTCAAATCTCGGTCGGGTATACTGAGGGTGGTTTTTCCAAAATGGTTTTCCACCATCTTTCCATGCAAATACGGGTTACAATTCTTATCATTATAACCTCCCTAATCCCAAAAACCATTAGCATAATTAGTAAATAAGCGAATAACCCAAACAAGTAGTAAGATGTGGCTCTTAAAAAAATATGAGTACAAAATTATTCATTATTCTTTTACATAAAGAGTAGCTAACAAATTACACTAGCCAAACTTTTTTTTTCCATACCTGGACATAGTGGCTGATTTTAAAGGGAATGATGTACTGATTTAAAAAATCACATTAATTTTTCTGTCACATCTACATCAAAAGATATACTAAAATTTAAAAAGTCAATGACCTACCAATTACCAATCTTCATTAACTTTTTCATGTAAAAATACAACTTTCACACTAATTTATATTATCATGTTAGGTTATATGTGCATCTTATATCATTAAAAATTATCGCCACGGATATGCACTTTCTCTTAAACAACCATCAATTACCTCCCATCATTGTAGTATATCAGCGATCTTAATAACTCTTTTCTTTCATGAATATGTCCTGGTGAAAGTGCTATTCTTGCTCATCACTCACAGCTCTCAAATTATCAAGGGGAAAATAAAAACCTAAATGATAATGTGAAAATAAAAAATGAATTTTCAAACATTTGTTTGGCAACAAAGATTCATAGCTGTCTTCTTTCCTGTTTTTAAGAAATACATGCACAACTTCTTTAAATGAAACTAAAGCTGTCGATTCAGTATCCTGTTGCTTCATCTCAAATACATATTTCATAAGTTTTCTTATTTGTGTACAAATGAAACTTCTCTAAGTTTAGCATCTGTTGTATTAAAACTTCTACAAGATAGGGAAATCCACTTCTTATTTTATCTTAAGCCTTAACAAAATTCTTCATTAACTCTAGCTTTATCTTTAAAGGTGGAAGAACATTTTGAGGCTCAACCAGAGGAACGTATTTAAATTACTTCTCAGTAAATATTCACTTCGCTTTTCCCATTATTACACAATACAATGATTTTCTCTTTCTTGACTGTTCCAAAAACATAGGGAAAAAAACCCCAATATTTTGTGAAATCTCCTAGACCGGTAAGTATGCCAATAAACTTAAGATAGCCATAGACATTCCAAGTGTAGCGTAGTCTTGGTACTTTACTGCATTCTGAATCTTTGACATAATTTCATGTTTCCTTTAAACCAACAATATGAATGGGATGTACTGATAGATATTTATTTCCATTATGTGGCAGAACTGCTTTCAAACTTAATTTTGATGCATCAATAAATATGCACCATTCATTAGGATTATGTTCAATGCCTAGTTATAAAAATATAAATTAATCTTCACCAAACTGTCCTCTGTAGTAAAATAACTGGCATATATTTCACGCCGTTGTTGATAGAATATTATTGAAGTCTTACTTAAAGTAATTTCCATTGCTGTAACCGGGAACCAAGAAGTTCATCTTGCTCTTTGGTTAACTTTAGGTTACCCACTATCTCATTAAAATCTTCTTGCTTAATTGAATGTAGCATGTTAAGGTGGGATGGAAGGGGACGCGAGAGAAAGCCCTAATTTTCTTCACTTGGGGACTTTACATTTTCTTGACTATCTGTTAAGGGTGTTCTGGAATTTAATGAAATCTTTTCTCTTCATTTAAAAAGTTAGCTAGATAATGCTACCATGCTCATGAAAGATATTCAAGAACTGTTGATATCATTATGTTAAGAAAATTATACTCTGTACTAGAGCAATATTTTATTTTGCCATAAAAATGTGTTGCAATATAAACTGAAAAAACACTGACCTTTTTTCGTCACTCCTTTCATCCCACCTAAACACTTACCATTCATTGGTCAAAATCCTTAAAACTGAATGGCTCATGAGAGTTTGTGACACATTCATTTGTACTTTCTTCAAAACTGGTTCCTTCATCCCCTGCTTGGGGGGAATTTTTACCGTCAGGTCTTTACTTTGTGGCTTAGGCCATATTGAAGATATATATTTTAAAATTTGAAATGGTGCTAACTTTTTTTTTACATTCCTGATGTTTTTGTCTTAGAGAAAGATCAATTTTATCAACGCGGCTATGTGGTTCTAGCCATAACATAGGTACAGCAAAATGCGTAATTTTGAGCTACCCAGCTAGCCACATCCTCAGATTTGTTGTTTAGTTAGTTCAGTACTTATGTGGAGCCCATTTTTCACTTTATTTCAATCTTGTAACCAAAATACAAAGATTATGCAAATTTATTAATGCTAAACATTTACTTCCTAGGATTTTTCATTGTAATTCTATCACACATGGAGCAGAAATTTCCAAGGTAATTAAAACACTTAATTTGCCTATGCATTATATAACACAATGGTAGATAACTGATAGGATAAAAATACTCAAATTAACACTGATCAACCACTCAAACTATAGCTTTCTCTTCGTAATGAAAGAGTAATTGTATTAGAATATACACAGTACAACAACAGTGCTATCAGACTGCATGGTTTTAGAAAAAACAATAACTAATAATATGTCATGCAACACCATATAGTGACCACAAAACAAATCGTAACAAAAATGTCTCAAGTAACATAAATATACTTGAATAAATTTGTTGTAAAGTCATTTATTAATAAATTTATAATAAACTGTAGTTTGGTCTTGTTTTTCAATCATTTATATAACAAAAGTTAAAGAATTTCAATATTTTATATTAATACAAACAATATTCATAAAATATTTATTCAAAGTTTTTATATCAACAATTTTTGGAAAACTATATATGAATATTCTTAGATCTAGGTTTCCTTTACTTTTATTCTTGAATTCTTTTCACAGTGTGAGGCAAGATGTGATACCATCTTAGCTCACCCTAAGCTTTATAGTATAGATACTACCTTAACTCACTAATCCTACATTCACATTATGGGAAATCACAACCTTATTATCATCTTGTCACCAATTCCTATGATTTGATAAATAACTAAATATACTTATTTACTAATATAGATTTTGTTATGTTTGGAGTAAGCTTTGTTTTATAATCATGTAAATGATATTGTTCTACCAGTTTATCTTATAATATTGATAGTTTCAGAATGAAATCACGTGTATTTAAGATTTAAAAAAAACTTATGCAAAGGAAAAACCATTAGTTTGAGAGGAAAATTGTAATTTTAATTCTCAATTTTAAATTTCTTTGAACAAGGAAAATCTTAAGAATGAAAACTAATTTATTGAAATATTGTAACTTTCTTCTAGTTAGCTTTGTTGCAATCCCTTCTATGTTATTAAATTCAACAATCAATCACCTGCTTTGATGGCTGCATGGTCTAAAGTGTCACTCTCATTTTAAGACTAGACTACCGATGACAGGGAGCTCAGGGTCAAATTCTGGACAGGTCTACTGAGGGTGGGTTTTTTCCAAAATGGTTTTCCACTCTCTCCCCTTGAAAGTAAAACCGATTCTGTGGTCACATGATCTAAGGTGCTACTCTCGCAATAGACTAGACTACATATAATGGGACGATCGTAGTTCGATCCCAGTCGGGTATACTGAGCTGGATTTAACTAAATGCTTTCCCACTCCACGAAACTGTTGTTATACTTCTTATATATTCAACCTTTTTCATTCTTAGACCATTAGCATAATTACTACATATGCAGATAACCTAAATGGATAGTAAGATGTGATGCTAAGTTAATAAATGTTCTATGCAAATGTGGATTAAATTCAACCTTCTTCATCCTTAACCCTCACATAATTAGTACATATGCTTATAACCTGAAACTCTAATAAGACGAGGTGCAAAAAGACTTCAACAATTTCTAGCAAGCGGATTTTGAAGAGCTGTGGTTACTGTGTACATCGCTTCCTTACAAATTTAGTTAATATGGCTACTATTCAAACTATACCAAGCCACCATTGATTTACTTATGCACATTCGTTGTATCCTTTCACTTCTGCTAGTGGGAGTGTCTATTTTGCAACCAGAAATCCCTCATCATGCACTTTCTATTCTTTTCTCTGCTGTTTGTTATGGGGGGAGAAAAATGGAACTCCATGAAGCAAATATTGGCCAAGCCAGTAGCAGTGAATGTGTTGTAATTTGCTCTTCAATGGTTTGTTGGAGAAATTCTCTTGCTGCAAGTCTTTTCACTGTTTTCCTTATACCTTCACATACTATTTTAGTATAAGCTCTTGCCTAGACATGCCACTAAGACTTGACTTCAAATTCCTTTTTATAGTGGCATACAATACTTTTAATTTTAAACCATCAGAATCCTTGTAATAGATTGCTATTGGGGGGGAAAAATCCTGGTCATTGTTACAGTGAAAATACTGGGCCCATCTTGTAAAACAAAGGCATCATTTTCTGTAAAATCAAGATATACCACAACCTAACTTTCTATTACATTTTCTCTCAAATGGTTTTAGTGTTCACTGTTACTTGGCTATCAAAGAATGCATTTTCAGAACCAACAACTGTTCATAAACTTATTCCAAAAACTTTTCTGGTGTTTGTAGAATATTTCAAAATTACATCTTCCAACAAATACCCATTTTGTAGGTAATGTGAAAGTTTTTTGTCCCAGGCATTAGGCATTATCATCGTTATAGAAACTGTTAACATTCTTCAAATACAGATTTATTTAAAAAATCTTAGTAGGTTTGGATAACGTCTTGTTAAAATACCCTTTTCTTTTACCAATGCTTTTATTTTTCTCGCCATTCTGTTACCAACTCCAAATTCCTCTATATTTTTTTTTGCATGTACTGTGTTTTTACAGATCTGATACATTTTGTAACACCCTCATATCTTGTTAAAATGGTTACAACAGAAAAAAACCTAGCAGGTTTACAAAGTACCTTTTAGCCACATTGGAAAGTATATACTCTCACACATCACTATCTGCACATTAACTTAGCCTACACACTTTGAAATGAATTAAACAAAAATCTCAATGCAGTCTGCACAGTACGCACCGTAGGAGGGTAAAGGCACAACTGAGTGCTTGCTGGCTGTTAATTATATTCATCTATTCAGCTTTCATCATGAAATACTTAGATCTGAAGCTTGGTTCTGACTGTGTCTTGCATGTACATACATGACATTAATCGGCTAAGTCTTACAGGAACCATACTATAATTTTCTAAATTGTTATATTTGGTGGTTTTCCTAAGCGACCTACCTACCTCACCTTCAGCCAACCCCCACCCAGAGTAAACTTAGTTAAGACATTTTAGACTTCAAATAAAATAGAACTAATAGCACTATTATGATCTAAGAAATAAATAAAAGTTAGTGTTTCTTGTCCAAAGAAATTGAAAATTGTGAATTAAAATTTCGATTTTACTTTCACACCAAAGGTTTTTTATTTGCATTATATATATATATATATATTTTAATTGATAGAAACACGATTTTACGGTGGTCTTGGGTAAAGGGCTCGCTTTGTAACATAGCTTGTACTGCTAATATCACAATGTTACTACCCGCCCCAAATAAGCCTATACACATAAACATCCTGAAATATAAATACTAGCAAGACTAACTAGTATAATGAAATACTACCACCTCAAATAAACCTATACTCATCCAGCATGATTAAATATCACAATCTTACTATATTTAATATATGTGCTATACTCACCCATTGTATCCTCTGGCCTAGCACAACCTGTTCACACCAAATCCTAAAAAGAAGAGAAGTCCTAACAAGTTTAGAATGATGCAGCAACAACATGTTCCAATAGAGGAGTCCAGAAATGCTCTGATTGGCCCGGCTGAACTACAGGAGGACCACTCATATTCTTGAACTGAAACTAATCACCTGTCTAGTCTACGTGACCGAATGTACGTAGCTAGAGTTTGTAGCCGCTCACAATGTGGGTGGGTACGTGTCTTGGGAACAAGTCAAGTGGAACTACAAGAAACCAAGAGACTGGCGGACGTAACTAATGAGACATAGCCTATCCACCAGCTGCTTGGCGTGTGACGTTAAACTAATAATAATAAAAATAATAAAGGACTCCCACCTCCCTACCGATCAACTAGACTTATATAACAATGAAACTTAGAAAATATGGTTGACTATTACATCAGACACTTCCTTGAGAAGTCCTATTCAGGACAAGAACATTATCTAGCCAGGATGGCTATAAATATATATATATATTTTATTGATTATATAAACTTTATATTACAATTATGGGTTTGATTATCTTGAACACTTAGGTTTATTATGTATTTGAAATCAGTCAGGTTTATTATGTAGTTGAAATCAGTCAGTGTAGGCATCTGTAATTTTTCGCTGAAGGTTTTATTTTTGAAAGTAAATTCTATTATGGAACACTTTGTTTCCTCTTGCCACTTGGGTGCTAGTATCTTTGTAATTTCTTGAAATATTCGGGTAGCCACATTTATTTTATTCCTTTTCTGGCTTAAATTTTGTAAGTTTAAATATTAATTTTTATTGCTCTTGTGGTTACTAGTAATAATTTAAATTCTTTAAATTTGATAATTTTTCCTTTATAGGTTATTTGTTATTTTTATAGACGTATCTTCTTCGGAGTAAATATTAAAGTAACTTATTTTTGTTGGTTAATAAGGTTTTGACTTTAAAATTTATCGTTTCATTTATTGAAAAATTACAAATATTCTTACGTAACAATGCTTTGTTTTCTATTTTAATATTAGATATTAAAATGTAGGAATTTTTTCGAATTCATTAAAAGTGACAAGGGTAATAGTTCCGCGAAGGTTTGAGTTTTAGTCAGGAAGTCAAACCTTTGTGTTAGTAATAAATATCTGATTCAATATTTAAATTTAAATTTTATCCTAAAATTTAAATTTGTTTTGTCTTTATTCACAGTGGTTAATCAAACGCATTATAAACCATTTAAAAGAGGTTCTTTAAGCTCTTTTTAATCATCATAAGTAGTTATTTAAATTTTTAATGAATATCTGATTCGATATTTAAATTTAAATTTTGATCCTAAATTTGTTTGTCTGAATTCACTGTGGTGAATCAGATCCTTTGTAAATCATTTAAAAAAGGTTATTTTAATATTGTTTTTAACATGATCAACCATTTTGTTTATTCTTTTGGTCTCTTCCAGACTAGTTTAAATAAAATAATGATATACCTAGAGCTATTGAAATATACTCTCAAACATACTGCACAAATGCAGACTCAGCCATGATTTATTTTTTTTCCAACACACTTCAGTTTGACTTGTAAAGACATGTAATTTGTTGTTTTACCTCTGTTTATTACATTAAATAAATGATTCTAATATTTATATAACTTGCAAATGTTTTAATTTTTGTTGTTATCATTTCCTTAGATTCCGTCCACCCTCTTTTAGTCGGGGTTTCAAACCCAGCTAGCGCCAACGAATTGGTTTTGAGTGATACAAATCTGTTGCTCAATTGGCTTTGGAAGGGAAGTTAATAAAGCCTTTAGTTTTATATTTATATTTCTACTCGATTGTATTCCAATTATAGTGTGATCAGATTTTATACTGATGATGATGCGGATGTAATAATGTTCACCCATGTATGCCTTACTGTTGAGCAGTAATTATAATAATAGCAGGTTTTATGATGATGACGTGTCCATGCCTTGCTGCATGCTTGTATATGGTTATGTGATCTGATTATATGTAATTCAGGTTCTTAAGAAATGAGTAACACTTTTAATGTTGCACACAATTTATTTAGATTACACTCTCGGTATTGAAGATTTGATATTAAAGTGATACAGTTTTTGTTCACTTTCGAACTGACGTGGAAATCCTGAGCTAGCGCAGTTAAAAGTTATGTTTTCTGTGTAACAATATTAGGTTTCTGTGTGGATTTATACGCCAAATCTGCTTATATATGACCGACCACTATTTTCTTGGACCCCTTGTTACTAGGGTTAAAACCAACTAATAGAACTCCTGTTAACCTGATGTTGTGAAGGCTAGTTTCATATTCGGTAAATGGAGCCAGCATGTTATCTGATTTTCAAATACAACAGAGTTTGTCTTTTAAAGAAATAAAGTTTTAAAATGTATGGTATTGAAATTATTTCTGAAAAGCGTGTTTTTCCATGGATGAAGTAGTAAAAGGGAATTTTACATACAATACTTTAAAGAAAAATACACTTCATCCATGACTTTTTGAATATATGAGAGGGGTCCAAAACAGTATCAATATAGTCTCGTGTACATTTGGCCATGGAAAGTACTCTGAAAGGTATGTGAAAATACCCTTCCTGGTAAAATTGCTGGGTCCTTTCACTCTCATTCATATAAATTCTCGTCTGCTGATATAACCATTCGGTTCATAAATTGCGCATTTAAATACCTCAACAAAATAAAAATATGCTGCGATTCCATGACTAAAATATCCACAAATGACGCTAAACTATTTAAGTTTTGTAGATTAATTTTTTTTCAAAATTCTTAAAAATAAATATTTTTGAGAAATTCAAGGTAATACATTTAAAGCATGGGCTTGAAATTCAACTATTGAATTTATGTATCACATGAAAGCACATAAAATAAGTTTCAGAAGGTTTTTCTCAGCTTCTATCTAGTAAAAAACTTTTTTTTCAGAAGACACATTTGAAGTTTTTCTCGATAAAAAACTGAAAATCTCGATTTTTTACTATCTCTAGGGTTACATACATTAGGTTATTCAAATTTGAAAAAAATCAAGTGGGTAAAGTTTTTTTTCTCCATAAAATCACTTGATACACAGAATGACCCTTTGTATATTAGTATCTTATTTTGAATGTTTTCCTACTGATTTGCCCCCTATCTTCATTTTGCTCAATATATTTTAATTTGTCTAACCTATGTCTTCTTTATCTACTGATTTATTTTTAGTCTATACTTTTTAACGTTCACAATTTTAAAATATCTTTAAAACCAGTGGTTTGTTAATTATAAAGTTTCTTGTGCAGATGGATATCTTTTTATCACTACACTACTCATCATCTTGAACAATTCCAGCAACTAGCCAGGGTCTGTTTGGAACATAAGTCTCCACGACGTCTCCTATCTCCACATTATTTCTCCTCCTCTACCATGAACCAGTCTTCACCTCTCTCCTTCACAATGCTCTGCACTTTTCAGCCACACCTGTTTCTTTGTATTCCTCTTGGCCTCCTGCACCCCACTTCAATATCAAATATCTTATTTTGTATCCCATCTTTCTCCATTCTCCTAACATGGCTGCACCACCTTTGTCTTGACATACCCTGTTCTCTACTGAATCCTCCTTAACTCCTTAACATCCCACTCATTCTTTCATTTCTCATCTGATTCATTCTGATCACTCATATAGTATTTCACAGGCATTTCATTTCACAAGCTTTAATTATGCTTTAATCCTGCATCTTCATTACCCATGTTTCCACTGTTTATGTCAATAATGTCTATAATATGTCTTGTAAATCAATACCTTAAACTTCCTCAGCATATACTTGCTTAAAAATTAGCCTTCTCACAATTTTAATAAAAGCTCTTACTGACTTATATTCTGTTCCTTCCTCCTTCCTCTATCACACTTCCTAGGTATTTAAATCTTTCCACTACCTTATATTGCTCCCTTCAAATGGTCTCAACAGTCATGCACCTGTATATCTTGTCATAATCGTACATTAAACCTCATTCATTACTGCTTGACCACTTCATCCCATGTATCTAACTGCTGCTGAACTTCTTTCTCCTTATTGTCCCCTACTATATGTTTTCTGCAAACATTATCTTGTCTGTCATTATTCATGTCTTTTTACCCAATCCTTTCTACCACTTGTTTAATTATTTCATTCGTTACTACAATGAATATTAGTGGTGAGAGTGCACTACTTTTATTCAGGTTATTTATTAACTAAACCTTATCTGCCTTCTCCCCTCCCACTTTTACACATCTCACATTCACTTTGCACATATTCCCCACTCTCCCTATTGTCTCATCCTTCACTCTTTTACTCTTCAATGCTTCCCATACTTTACATCTACACACACTGTCTTAGGCTTTATATTCAGTAAGGCTATCAACAGGTTCTTACTAGAGATGGGCGATATATCACTGACTGTGATTTTTTCACCGATACCATTTGATCACTGATACTCCCAGTTACTCGATCTCAAAAGTATCGGTGATTGAGATATCAGTGATTGGAGATACTCGCAATACTCGCAATACTTGCAATACTCGAGCTACTGAGCTAGTATTGCTTCTTTTTCTAGACACTCGAATAAATACTCGCTTCACGGCCTTTGTTTATTGTTGTTCTTTTATTTTTTATTTTCTACCAACTAATTGAGAATCGACCTTATTGACTGGCATGTTTTATGTGTTATTTCTATTTAAAACACTTGATCTCTTAGAGCTCAATTATCAAAAACAGTATAAGATTGCTACGTAAAAATGACTTTGTTGTTAAGAGCAAAATTCAAAAGCAAGCTTACTAAGCAAATCACATTTCGGATTATTTTTAAAAGTAGGCTACGAAAAAAAATCACATAACACAAATTACATAACATTTCACTATAAAATACTAAATAACATATTTTATTTCTCTATTTTGCATTTGTATTAAACTTCTTAAAACGCATACTTTTGTATTGACTGTACATTAGTCAGGCAACAAGAAACCCGGAGATTAGGTAGCTGTATGTTAAAAATGTCAATGTCATAGCCGACTGCCGAGTGCCGAGTGCCGACGGAAAGAGCTTATGTTAAGTCTTTAAGTATCGAATTCCATTGCAAGCCGCCAAACTTCCAAGTAATTAGTTCTCCTTTCAAGTTCCAACCGACAACCGAATGTCATGGGATTATTCGAGTAAATACCCAGTACTCAGAAATACTCCATACTCGATTGTACGCGCCTACTCGGACAGCAGCTAAATACTAACAGTGATAAATCACCGATATTTTAAAATCACAGTCACTGTATTCACTGATATCATAAAATCACTGTTTTTCCCATCTCTAGTTCTTACCATACTCATCTCTTGCAGTGGCCTTACAACAAATATGAGATCTACTGTGGACCTTATTTATTAGTCTGAATTCATACTGTTCCTCTCACAGTCTTCCTCCACTGTTTCTCTAATTCTTTTCTCCAGTATCTTTCATACAACTTGGCACAGTGACTCATCAGTGTTACTCCTTTGTAATTTCCACAACTATCCTTTTCACCTTGAAGACTTAATCCTCTCTTCCTACCGTATTGCTCTAATAATTCTATACAGCCACTGCACTCCCTTCTCTTACCAGCTCCATACTCACTTCATCCCCTCCTGGTGCCTTTCTTCCCCTCTCCCACTCCATGCTCTTCAGTGCCTCTTCCAACTTTTCTCCAGGTTAGGTCCCTCACATTTTCATGGCAGTTGTCCACTTCATCTTCTCCTTCATGGTTATTTTAACATTCATTAAGTTTTGAAAATATTCTCTCCACATTTCCTTGAGTTCATCCTTTTCTATTACAACATTACCATTTTGACCTGCTCCTCCCTATGTCTTCTTTTAATACCGACCTTT
This sequence comes from Timema douglasi, assembly GCA_901482245.1. NCBI lineage: Eukaryota > Metazoa > Arthropoda > Insecta > Phasmatodea > Timematidae > Timema > Timema douglasi. The sequence goes on along the minus strand of CABEEJ010000845.1, from coordinate 170,327 downwards.
CAATATGTTACATTCTTACCACCTACATTATCCTCCGTCATTCCCGTCCACTTCTCCATCTTACTTAAATTACTAAACCTTCAAAATATTTTTTATTTATTTTATGGGCGCTTTGGTCAGCATTTAATATGACCTATAATAATCCCACATTCATAAAAATAAATTATACATAGATTTCAAATTATTTATTTAGTTAGTAAACATTGCAAAGATTTTTTTAAATACTCTTCATGACAAACCCCCTTTTAAATCATTTTTCTGGTATGGTGGATATTATTGTTTTCCAGGTTGAACTGAGTAGAGTATCTGGAAATTTTCCCCAGGATCGTATCTGTGAAGCAGCATCAGAAAGTTCTGGAGATAGTGGGCGTGAAGATGAAGACTCTCCAGCCACAAACTCGGTCACTTGCAGGGTGAGGGAATATTTTTTCATTCCGTTTATACCAACGTTTTTAAATACATAAACGTACATTATTAAAAAGTATTGCATTATATCAGTAATTTTCGAAGATGTAAGTCACATAAAACAGTATTTTGGAAAATTAATGTTAAATGTGAATCTCTACCCTTTTAATCATATTTTATAGCTTTGATAGTCTGAAATAAAGTTTTGAATAACATCAAGGTATTATTGCAAAAGATTTTTACATTTGTGTATATATCATCTTTACATATTTGCTTTCAGGTCACTATCAAACAAGCTTCTGGTCTACCATTATCTCTTTCAAATTTTGTATTTTGCCAGTATTCATTTTGGGGTCATCCTGATAGTATTGCAGTTCCTCCTAAGGTAGATCCTGAATATCCAATCAACTGCTCCTCAGGGAAGGACTCCATGACATTCAAATTTGACCATTCTAGAGATTTTATTGTTTCTCTAAATGAAGAGTTTATTGAACACTGTTCAGGTAACATTTACCAAATTTAAATAAGAAGTTTCTAATATCACAATACGCTATTCCACCACATAATCGTTGCATCCTTTAAGTCCAAAAATCGGTATATAAAATTCCATTGCATAAATGTGACATGCTGTAGTAATATGTATCACTTCAATTTAAAGAAAAAAATAGGTAAGCTTTTTAATCTTGCCTCTCTCCCTCATTTCCACGCACCTTTGAGGATTTTTAACATTTAACTTTAGATGCACAGTTGTGTTCTCGCCGACTGTGAACCTAGAATTCTCAGCGAATGCGCATTATCATTAGGTATATTTCTGAAAGCCGAACTATGTGGTTTGTTAAAGGAGAATGGGCGGGCAGGCGAAGCTACCAAGAGTAAGTCATATGATATGGTAAGACTTGCATCTTTCTGCTCAACCTAAACTAGTGATTGTCTGCTAGCGATACATTCATTTATTTAAAGTCTCGCATAATGGTTGCATCCCACTTTTTTACCTCATAAATTATGCGTAAAATATGTGATTATTATGCGGTGAAATACGCTAATTGTGGAACAATATTTTATTTTAAGTTCACTTCTTTAATGGAGATAAATGTTGAAGTTTCCACCTTTCTTTATTAATTTAATGTTTTGAAAATTTATTTGTATTTTCTTTGATAAGATTTTCTATTTATTATATAAAAAACTCAACAAACAGGCTTTGAACCATAAGTTTGAATCTCTGAAACTTTTTGATATGTAAATAAATGGCTATACTTAAATTTACCTTACTATCTTAGAACTTGTGCAAATAGTTAAATAACACTATATTATACTTCATCATTCACGGCTTTTTGTTACAGATGGTGCACTATCCATAGAGGTTTGGGGTCACAGATGTGCCGGTTTTACTAAGTCTAAAAATGGTTGGGAGGTAGAGCAGCAGCAACTTGCCAAAGCTCGATCTCTTGCCGACAGGTGAATGAATGACATTACTGTTTGATTAATTTTGAAAATTTTTTGATTTGTAATCCATTAAAGATTGTTCTATGCATTTCTACTTGCTTTTCTTTAGGACCTAATTTTGTTTATGAAGGAATTTAATAACAATCTAATAAGAAATAATTAAAAACAAGCTCACCTCACTTTTGTGATGGATCACTTGGCAATAATATCTAAACGATTCTTTGATAGTAAAAAAGGAACAAATTTGATAAAACCAGTGTCACCACCCAAGATTAAGTTCATATATAATATTCATCATTATTTTAAACGATTTACAAGGGTCTTCTTAGAAAATCTACTTTTTACATCCATTTCTGTTTACAGCCTGTGGTCTGGTTGTTTTTTATTCAAGCCATATATATTTTCCACTGCAGACACATCTTTCAGTTCCTGACCATTAATTCATTACTGTGGAAGGGTAACCCATATTTCACTAATGATACATTTTTTGGCCTTACCACGATTCAAACAGACACGTTACAGACTGAGCTAAGGTGTTGAAGAAGCAAATCTACTATACCAAATACAATAAAAATGGCCCACTTGAACAGTTTAGTTTTTAATATTATATCATTCATTATCATTGTTATACTAACGACGTTGCCTACTTGGTGAATTCAAATTTATTTTGTGAAGCGGGTTGCATCTTAACTTGACGCACTCAAGCATGAAATCTGTGGCCTTGTCTTGACAGTTCTTACCCCCTCCATGAAGAAGACCCTTCCCCTCTTTCACAGATTAGCCTGGCCTCTTGTGTCAGGAGGATACACATTCCACTTGCTACCCAGGAAGACTGACAAGTCACCTTTTCAGTGATAAAGTTTCAAATTCAATATTTTCTCGTGCTGATGGCTAAGTGAACTATAGCACTAGACCAGTGGCTTACAACCTGAGATTCTTGGCCTTGTTCGGGGTCGTAGCATATATCAGGGGTGGTCGCATTGCTTGTTGAGGTCATAGCGTTAGTTTACTTTTTAAATTTATTATTATTATTATTATTATTATTATTATTATTATTATTATTATTAGATAGATTATATGATGAAGCTACTATCTCAAGGGGTGGTGGTGTTCTCATTTCTGTCATTGATTCTATTTCTGGTGTGGCCAGGCGAACTGGCCTATAGAATAATATGTAATGTGTCTGGATCGAAATCTCAACATTTGATCGCCAAAAACTGTTAATTGGGAACATATATCTTGCTCCCCAAATAACAATCGAAGCATTTAAGAACTACTTTACGTATTTTGAAGGTGCTTTGGCTAACTATCCCTATCGAATAATACTATTAGGTGATTTTAACTGCCCCAAAATTGATTGGAAATATCAATATGCTCAACACATTTCACATTTATACATTAAATTAAAAGCTTCTCAACTTCTTGCTTCGACCAACATAATAGGATTAGAACAACTTAATGAAGCTGATGACACTAACCTCCTTGACCTTGTTTTTGCTAATTTCAACCACCCCTTAGTAACTCATTGCTCTCAATCACTAGTAAATATTGATTTAGCACTACCGTCCTTATTGATTTCACTTGATGTACCTCTTGCTACTAAAATTAATGACACCACCACCACATATATTGACTATGCACTTGGTGATTATCTCAATGTTTACAATGACCTGGCCACTGATGATTAGTCTTGTCTTTATTCTACTATGGATGTTAATTTGGCTGTAGATAATTTTACCAATTTGGTCCAAAGGAAAATCAGAACGCATATTCTTCAACTTACCATTCTTAATTCATCCAAATATCCAAATTGGTTTTCTTCTACTCTTAAATACTATATTAGGAAAAAAAACAACACAATTTTTTCAAAAAGTTTAAACAAACAAATAATGGTGTATTCTATTCACATTTTTCTCACTTTCATAAATTAGTTAAAACTACTTTGATTATAGACAGAGCCAAGTGGATGAACTTAATTGAAAATAGTATTAAATGCAAACCCAAAGAATTTTGGAAATTTGTTAAAAACATTTGTGTGATAAAGTTTTCCCGTCTAACCTAGAAATTAATGGCAGAATTTTTGCTGATCCTGTATTAATTGCTAATTAGTTTGGGAGCTACTTTCATTCCGTTTATAATTCAGCCCTTCCTGTCTTACCTGGCCCCATTATTGAAACGCGCGCGCCCTTGTATCCTTGCCACATAACACCCTTGGACGTTACTAGTGCTATAAAAAAATTGAGTTCTTCTAGATGTGCCGGACAGATGGAATCCCAAGTTTTATTGTTAAAGGCTGTGCCAGCATTTTCAGCCCTTTGTTAGCCAATATCTTTAACATTAGCCTGTCAAATGAAACTTTTCCTCTTAAATGGAAACAATCTGTAGTCATACCTATTTAAAAAAAAGGGGAAAAAACAAAAACTTGTAATTATAGACCAATTTCCTTCTTAGACACTTTCTCCAAAGTATTCGAGAAAATCATACTCGAGCATACGTTCCACCACCTTAAAAATAAATTTTTAGATAATCAACATGGCTTTATAAAAAATAAATCTACTGTCACTAATTTAGTATAATTTCTTTGGCATGTTGCCCCTCAAGTCTACCCAAGGTCAGGCTTATGCTATTTATTTTGACCAAAGTAAGGCATTTTGACTTATGTCAGCATAGTATTATTCTCTCTAAACTTAGTAATTTTGGCCTTTCTCAATCATATGTAAATTGGTTCAGCAGTTATTTTCATGAAAAATCATTCACAATTAAAATTGCTTCACATACCTCAAATACATTTTCAGCCCCCTGTGGCATACCACAGGGTTTTAATTTATGGTCCTCTTCTCTTTAATGTGTTTATTGATGACATTGGTAAATATTTGAACTCTTCTAGTTATTTACTCTTTGCTGATGATGTAAAGTTATTTAAAATTATCAAAACAATTGCAGATTGTATAGAGCTACAAAATGCTGTAAATGGTATTATAAAATGGTCTTTTGAAAATGGAATGTCTATTAATAAATCTAAGACCAAATCTATAACTTTTACTAGGAAAACTAATCCTTTCTTTTTACTTATAAATTGAGCAATGAAAACATAGTTCGTACCCTTTATATTAATGATCTTGGTGTTCTTGATAAAAAAAACTTTTTTCCACTATTATGTTGACCATGTAATTTCCCAGACATTAAAATTAGTTGGACTTATTAAATTTATTACATCATCATTTAAAAAACTTGACTGTTTTTTATGTCTGTACTACGCCCTGGTTAGATCTAAGTTATAATACGCTACTGTTGCTTGGAATTCCATTACCTTAACTGACTCTCTTAGGTTGGAAAACGTTCAAAGAAAATTTGTCGTTGCGTGCTATAATAAATATTTTAGTAACCGGATTTATTATAATTATTTAAGAATTCGAAACCTCTTAGGGCTCCAAACTCTATTCTCGCGTAGACTTTATTGTGATGCCCTTTTTGTTTTTAATATAGTCAATAGCAAAATTTATTGCAAATTTGCCCTTGATCATATAGGCATTCATATCCCTTCTCGGGCTTCTCGTAATCCAAAATTATTTTTTCTCAATAGCTGTTATAAGGTAGCCCAGCCCTATAGGTTGTTGTATCCATAGCGCCAATTCTAGATTTGTCGAATTCGACTTTTATCATAAAAGATAAGCTAAACTCAGAGTTATTTAAGGAAATCCCTCATCAATAATTAATCACTAAGAGGTTCTGCCTATAATATCTAAATTTTACAATATTCTGATTTATTTTTTGCATATTCCTAATGCTTTTAAACACTCTTTAGTTTTTTTTTTGTTATTCTATTTTTTATTATTATCATTATTAATTACTTTTTTTATAACTATTAATAATTATATAACATTATTTAGCCAGTGACCTGGCGGTCTAGGAATAAGGTGTCAGACTTCTATGCTGGCGGCCGGGGTTCGATCCTCGGTCCCGGCAAAGATTTATCTGATTACCAAACCCTTCCTTCACCTCTGACAAGACATCTTGTGAATGTGAGGAATGCCAGGCCTCCACCGTGGTTCGGATTCCACGTTAAACTGTAGGTCCTTCATTTCATCTCACAATCACCCTACCATTACACATTAGCGTAAGTGCGTATAACCCGAACGGGTAGTAAGACGCGGTGCTAATAATAATAATTATTATTATTTAGCCATTTTTGTTTATCTTATTTTCTCGTGTAAATATTAGTATTTGTAAGGTACTTGTGTACTTTCAGTGCTGGCCTTTTATAGGTCTTACGACTGTTGGCCAGCACTATAATGGAGGAAATTGAAATTATTATTATTATGAAAGATCATTCACTATTAAAATTGATTCACACACCTCAAATAAATTTTTATCGCCCTGTGGCATACCACACAATATCGCATTTCATAAGAATTCTTCATAAGATGTCAAGAACACCCAAAAATACTTTTAAAAAAGTATCATAATTCAATTGGTGATCTTCATAACTAGTATAGAAGAAACCCTTTTCAAACCACTCACTAGTTTATGAATGTTCATGAAATTCTCGTACGCTTCTTGTGATTGTACTTCGCCTTTGCCTTGTCCTAAGGAATAAAAAAAAAAACTTTCTCCTCCGAATCTATAATCCCAACGGACCTATTTTTCCGTGTACTCTAGTTAGGTTGGTACTGATTTTTTTGTTACAGAGTGATAGTGTACTAGCGATAGTTGCCTCATGGAAACGGCTCTAAATGACCATGATCAACTCGTAGCCATGCTAAAGAATCAGACTGATGTACCCTGAAAATTTCATAATTATGGTTTTTGTTGTGTTTTAATTATGAACTTTTGAGGCCTACACTTTTCTGGTAAGTGTGTAGGCCTTTCCCTTCCTCCCTCCTTTCATTGGTTAATTTAATATGGATAAATTAAAAATTATTTACCCATGTTCTATTTTTATTTGAATAGGTGGAGTGAATTAACACGCAAGATCGAGCTGTGGGTTGATATTCAAGAGCTGAATGAGCAGGGTGAATACACAGCAGTAGAAGCAATTAGCCGTCCAGATGTGTTAACAGGAGGAGTGTACCAATTAAGGCAAGGCCAACAGCGTCGCATCGAAGTTCGCGTCAGGCCAGTCCACAACTCTGGGACTCTACCAATTATATGTCACTCCATTGTCAGTATTGCTGTAGGCAGTGTGTGTGTGAGGTATATATTATTTAGTTAAATTATTTTGATTTTGACAAATAATTTTCATTTAAAATTAAGTTTAAACTGTTGCAAAAGTTCTTAATGCTTGAATATAAACAATTAAGTATTAAAAGATGGCCATTTTGGATTTCACAATTATTTTGATAAGCAAACCTTTTGAGAACTATTCAGTTACCTCAAGATGAATTAGAATTGATGAGTTTACTGGTTTATAAAAGTGATATTAAGCTATAATTATTTTATTGCCCAGAATATAGTATAGCCCTGCACCAAACATGAGCCTAAATTTTTGAAGGTGTTCTACATGAAAAATAAAAAGTCTCTAATATACCTCTAGGTAATAATTTCAATTTTGACACAATTTTATTTTAACTTATTATCTATCTTGCCTTCTCATTCCCTTGTTTACTTGAGATGCTGAGGAAATCTCTTTTTTAAACAATCACTCCAATCATTAAAACTGACCTACTTGCCTGCTCAGTGACACTGAAGGTGGCAAATCCTCTCTTTTGGTTTTGATTATGAATTTATTACTTGGCACACTCAATGATTCTGGCGGGCCGGTAAAATTCCATAATTCTACAAAATATACCCATTAAGGACTCTCCCTTTTTTTTCCGTTAAAATTTAGGCAGTTCATATAATAAAAGTAATTTTCGGAAGGACACTTTAGAGAGAAAAACATCACACTCTACTTGGGCAAATACGGTAGTTTAGGTTATTAGATAATTTTTAAACTTTTCAATTGGAAAACCAGCTGTAAATCTATTTGTTGCTAAAACATATTTAATATATTAGTTCTATAAAACATTTAATTTATTTGAGAATATTTAGAACATTATAAAGATAAATAATTATATTTTATGAAAAAGTTGTTTTATATTCTAAGGTTGTTACTTAGCTAGATACTTTTGCAACATCAAACAGTAGCTACTCAATTTTGGGATACAAAATGATTGTATATTCATATTGAATGAATTATACAAAATAAAACAATATTGAAATTATCTTTTAAACATTATTTATAATTTCAAAAAAGCTATTTAATACTGATTCTAACGTTACATCTAAGAAAGCTATTATTGGAAAGGAAATTTATCTAAATTTTTGTCTCATTAAATACATTAATTAAATTAAGTTTGGTTAAGTTAATTTGAAGAATAAAAGTAATATAATTTAAATAAAAAATAATTCTTGAGGTTAATTTAATTAATTAGAATTTCCCTGAGAATATTTCATCAAATGAGGTAGTTTTAAAACAAAGATGAAAGAAAGCTGTTTAGTAAAAGAATACACTAAAGCGTAATTAAAGGGAACTGGAATTAAGATCAATATTTAAGTGTATATGATTGATTTGATGTCTTCACACAGTAATAATAACACCTTAGCTATCTGTCACCTGTTTGGTGGCTACATGGTCTAAGATGCTACTCTCGCAATAGACTATACTGCAGATGATAGGGAGACTACGGATCAATCTAAGACTGGCATATAGAAGGTGGTTTTTCCTAAATGGCTCTCTCCATACAAATGCACCACAAACCTAGAAAACATTTAAGGGGTTTAAAACCTAGGGAACATTAAGGCTCTTTAAAACTTAGAAAACAATTATGGAGTTCCAAATCTAAAGAATTTTTAAGTGGTGTCAGACTTCAGTGCTGCGGGTCCAGGCTTGGGGTCCAAGGTTCAATCCTTGGTCCTGGTACAGATTTATCTGATTGCCAAACCCTTCCTTCACCTATGACAAGATGTGTATTAATCACAACTTGTGTTTGTGTGTAATGCCAGGCCTCCGTCGTGGTTAGGATCCCACGTTAAACTGTTGATCCTTCATTTCATCTCACAATCACTCTACCGTTATATATTAGTGTAAGTGTGTATAACATGAACAGGTAGTAAGACTCGGTGCTAATAATAATAAATAATAATAATTTTTAAGCGGTTTTAAACCACGTTAACCTTTAAGGTGAAACTTAAGAAGAATATTTAAGGGGTCATAGACCTAAAGAAAATTTAAGGTGTTTCAAACCTATATAACCTTTTGAAATTTTAAACTACTAAACCAACAATTAAGATGTGTTAAATAGAGATTTTTAAGCAATATCAAATTTAAAGAACATTTGATTTAAGGGTTTTCAAACCTAGAGATAGTAAAAAAAGTCTTCTTTTTTTAAAAAAAAATATCTTTTACTCTTATCCAACACCTCAACACCTTAGCTTAGTCGGTAGTGTCTCTTCTGAGCTAAGGGTCCCGGGTTCAATTCCCGGTATTGCAGAAAAATTAATCATTGTTCAAATGTTGGCCGGGGACTGGATATTTAGACTATAAGGCATATGAAGCTATGACACTTTTAACATGCCAGTAGTTGATAATATATAGCTTGAATAAAAAACTAACCCTGGTTAGAGGCTGGTAAAGTAATGTATGTAAAGTAAATTTTGCATTCTTCCAGTATTTAAAAGTTAAATACTGTTTTCAACACAAATTAACTTAAATAATTATTCCTATCACTAATTAATTAAGAATTACTATTCAATTTGTATAATTCAATATTTGTTTATTATTTGGCTCTTGGAGTTGATAAAGAATGCTATTCGTACAACCCTACTATTATCATTTGTTTATGATATTTTATTTTAGTATTCATATTGCCTTTATTATTGTCAAAGCTTTACCATATTAGTTAAAAAATCAATCATTTTTGTTTTTTTTAAATTATTCTAAAGTGTCATTTTTTTAATTTCCCTCTTGACATTCTTCTTCAATATTTCAATGAACATATTAATGCTTCACTTCAGACTGAAGGTCTAAAGATCCTCTCTCTAACAATTCAATGAAGGTGTGTTGTACAAATATTGAAATTATTTAACTATTTTATTTTTAAACTTTATATTAACTTTATATTCCAATCAACAATAATCAATTAATTTTCTAAGCTGCTTCTTTAATCTGGTGTCTTAAAATATTCTTAAATAGATGTAATGTTTTGATGAATTTTAATAAAAACCATATAGTATAATTTTAACATGTTGACCTTTTAGTCACAAACATTTTTGTTGATTAATTATTGTAAGTATTTTTAAACATCTTAAATGGTGTAACGATTACAAGAATTTTAAACATTACTAAGATAAAAATACACACATTTTCTAAAATTATATACATATTCATTACATAAAACTTGCCATTGTTAAAGTGTTTTCTTAGCCAAGGACTAACTTTCTTACCCCCCAAAGTAAACTAATATTTAATTTTTTCTTATTTGTTTTATGATTTGGTTTTGTGTTCTAAATTAGTAACTTCTTGACAAAGGTCACTGGGATTTTATAATTAAATAGCTTCAGAAATATTTTATTAAATTTTTCTGTAAAAGATATCACTGTGAGCTTTCTTCCTTATATTTAATTATTAAGGATGGATGGAAATGATGTTTTTATATCACCACTCGGAAAAGGGAATTATAAAAGTGACGTCTTAGAATAATTCTAGATTTAAAATATATATTGTTTTTAAACTAAGATGGGACTTTAAAAATTTTTGACACTATCTAATATAATACAAATAATATTTCATAAAACTATAATATAGATAGGTGTATGAGAATAGCAAATTTTATTGAAAAAAAAATAGCAAAACATTGAACAAATATTGAATAATACAAATTGAATAATTAATTTTAATATATTATTTTTATTAGTTAATATCTTTTGAAAATGGCATTTATATTTAATTACCTGGTGTAAAAGTGCAAAAAATAAAAATATGTTTTACCATTCTTAAATGTCCTCTAAAATCTTAGATGTTCTCTATTTTAACACCTCTTAAAGGCACCTAGGTTTGAAACACCTTAAATAGTCTTAAGTCTAAAACCCTTAAATATTATCTTGGTTTTAAGCCCCTTATATATTATTTAGTTATGAAACACCTTAGATGTTTTAGGTCTAAAATCCCTTAAAGATTATCTAGGTTTTAAACCTCTTAAATATTATATAGGAATACAATCCATTAACTTTTCCCTAAGTTGGTTACCCCTTTAAATAAATAAATTCTCTATTTTAAAATCCCTTGAAATTTCTCTCTGTATAAAGAAATTTTAATGTTTTCTAGAATTTACACCCCTTAAAGGTCTTTGTTTAACAAGCCTGTAATCTCTATTCTTTGTTTAGTTGCTAACAACAGACAGGCTAATGTTCATAAACGGTGAACTTGGCAAGCTACTGCCTCCCACATTTTTATGCATCAAAGATGGTAGAGCTATAATAATAATATTTAGCACCGCGTCTTACTACCCGTTAGGGTTATACTCTTTAAGTACTAATTACTCTAATGGATTAGGAATTTGGAAGGTTGAATTAGAGAAGTGAACCCGCATTTGCGTGAAGGGGAGTGGAAAACCATTTAGGAACCACCGTCCCCCCCAAGTTCACCCGACCGAGATTCAAACCTCGATCTCCCCGTCCTCAGCAGTCGAGCTCAACACGACAAGCGCGTCAGCCAACTACGCCACCAAGACGGGTTTAGAGTTATACCTCTGTCCTCTCGCTGGTTGAACCTAACAAATAACTGTTGATAGACAGCACAATAAGTCACTAGCTTCCCAACTTGTCCGTCTCACCGCAGGCAGTAAAATAAAATTAGAAAAAAAACTGCGCCTTCCCAGAAAAAAGCGGAAAATTGCGCCCTCCTATTAATCATCACACTATTAGGTGGGGAAAGTGCGCCCCACACACTGTTTTACACACTTAAAAAACAAGTGTGCCCAAGGACCTAACAAAGTGTTTGAAGAGTCTAGCCTAGATTCAAAAAATGGAGTAATAGGTTATCAATAATTATTTTGGTAACTTCAATATATATGTTCACATCAAATGCTTACAGATACACATTAATCTTTATTTCATTGAAAAACCTAACCTAACCTAAACAGGAAAAGCGACAGGTGCGATGAATTGGTGTACTTTGACCTCCTCAAGACCTCATGATGTGCGATGAGTTGATTTGAAATACCCACCTTCCTAAACAAAAGGATGTGATGAACTGATCTACACCGGTGAAAATGGTAAGGTCTTGAGGAAAGTGGGAAAAGTGCGCCCACACAACCTTGCTAAATTTATTTTGATGAAACGGACAAGGTTGTGTGGGTGCACTTTTCCCACCTATTAGTGTGATGATTCATCATGTGAGGGCACAGTTTTCCTTTTATTCTGGGAAGGCGCAAATTTCCTGACAATGTAAAATACACCCCAATGAATAAATTCCCAACACTTCCCCAAGGGTTTGGGATCCCGTCCACCCCTATTAATTATATTAATTGATTTAATTCAACTATTATATCCTATTATTTCCACAGAAATATAAATAATATAATTATGGTTTAGATTAGGATTTAGCCTAATGCTCTATTCTAAATAAATAATATAATTAATAATAATTGCCATGAACCTGTATTGGCATGTTCTACAAATACTCATTTTTTTAAATCTCCAAAATATTTTTTTTTAAATGGTTTGTTAATCTTACAAACAAAGAACTTTATTTTAGATCTCGGCTCCAAAAACCATTGGATTCTTATCAGGAAGAAGATTTAGCTATTCTCAGAGAAAAATGGAGTGATGCTCTTATGAGAAGAAGACAGTACTTAGACCAACAAATTCAAAGACTCATCAATAAACAAGGTATTACTTTGAGAATTTTTTTTAAATAATTATATTTTTCTTCTAATGTTTGGTTTATATTGCCAACTTAAGTTAATGGTGTTTTAATTAAAGGCATATTCATGACAAGATTGTAATAAGATTAATTATATTATTAAAACTGCATTTACAATTCAATATTAGTTTGCTAGTCATTTGCTAAAGTAATCATGTTCATAGGTACAAATTAATATTCTAGTCTCCCCAGAAAACATTAAAAATGGCTAATACTCTCAAAAGATAACTGACACGAAAAAACCCTTAGCACAAACGGTCAAAACTTTATCTAAAAAAAGTAATCTACTTGGATAATTTCATGTATTTAAACTTATTAGATAGCAAAAAACTTCCACTGAACATAAGTTAACACTTACAAAAAGTGGAAGGCCTTTTTAATGGTTTCCCAATCTCCCTTCTTGCAGATGAGAATACATTTCCTTAAAGTTTTACTATTATATTTATCTCATTAGTCGGTGTATGGCCTGGACGCATATTAAACCATAGTGTAAAATTAAAACAAATATGACAACTAATCCAAGGAAGTAAGAATTAGAAGGTCTTTTAAAATAAAATGCTTTCTTATTGATCTGGACAAAGAATGAAGGACCCTTTTCATAAAAAAAAAATTTACAGACACAGACGTCCGGGGCTAGATCCTGTGAAGAATGGAATATGGAATGGGGTCAAACTCAACTCAACACAATCTTAACCTATATAAATGAAAGAACATTTGGTTTCAATGCGACCAAAACTTATCAACAGCTATAATGTGAATCTTTGTGTGAATGGGCGTTCAAAGAGACTGCAGGTTCCTTCTCACTTCCCTCCCCTTTGGTCTCCTCTAAAGTGTGGTAACTGGTTTCACTACACTGACAACATTTTTAAAATTCAGAGAAAATTAAACGAAATAAACACTGGAACTAGTGTCCTTCACGTCTTTTTTTTATCAGAATTTACTTGACAAATGTGGCAACACCACTAATTCTAACTCGACACTCTAGATAATTAGGTGAACACATGTTTATTGGGAGTGACGATAAAATTTATCATATTTTACAAGGTAGTACATCCATCCGCTTAAAATGAAATACTTTTGTAATAAGTAATAACCAGAAAATACTGAAAATATTTACGGTACATAAACGGTTTTAATATATTTTATTTACTTACGTTTCACTTAGTTCTTGTTCAAAATTTTCTTGGGAAGCTTATGGTACTTGAAGATGAACATTTTCACTGACTTTAGACATTTCCATCAGTTTCCTAAACAACAAAGTTTAAAAGTAATATCATAATTTGGAAAATTTGCCATCAATATTTCCTCGATAAAACTTATCCAATATACATTAGGTGGGGCATCCCCCTTCCCCCTCCACTAACCTATTTTCCCCTCTGAGCCCTGGCTTGAACAATTTTGACGCAACAAAACATTTGAGTGACCGAGTGTCAACATGAAAGCAATATTTAGTTCCCAGTCCACACACTAAATTACAATAACCCTAATTTAAATAATTAAATGCTTTTAATTTGTTAGGCAGAGTTTTTGCTCTGATCCAATGGGCTAATATATAGGTGTATTTATGTTAGCTAACGCTCTCCTTAGGGGTCCGGACCTACCCTTCGGGCGATGCGCGCCCCTTCTCCTCGATTGGGAGGCAGCTTAAAGAAATTTTACTAGCTCGGGAGGAAGTGAGCGGTACGCTATACATGGACGGGGGGCCGCATAAGAGCCTACCGCCAGAGCGGTGACCCGCGGCCATGCTGTGTGAGAACGGTCCGGACCTACCCTTTGGGCGATGCGCGCCCCTCTAGGTACCTGAAAGAAAAGATAAAAGTCCATAAGTGTCGCCTGGCGGCGGACGGGTCGTTCGGGAAAACCTCGGTCTCCGCTCTCGGCGGTGCCCTTCGGTCAACTCCTAGACGTAGGTTCCGACCCCTGACGGGGAACGCGGGCCTCCCGACCGGTTTCGCCGAGGCGACCGGCCGGATCAACGTCTTTTTGTTTCGCTACCGGCCTTAATCGTGATAAAATCAAAATTCCTACGAAAGTATGTGTGTGTGTATGTACGTATGCCCATATATATAGTAATTATGCATTTTTTTAGAATTTCAAAATAATTTTATCATAATGCTTCCAAAAGTACAGTTATTAACATAAAAAAAATAATTGTTTATTTACTTATGTTTCACTTAGTGCTTGTTCATAATTCTCTTCAGAAGCTATTGGTACCTCGACATTTTCATCAATTTCCTAAACAACACAAGTTCAATAGGTATTTAATAATTTGGAAAATTTGCCTAAAATATTTCCTTGATAAAAAACTTATGTTCATAAAAACTTAAATTATTTTTACAATATATAAATTAGTATAGACCTATTTATACTTTGCCTAGTGGTTAAAATCATTCAATAAAGAATTAATGAATGCTCGGTGGTAGAGCTCCCAAGGATATTCCAAGCGTTACAGGAATAACATCGGTCATAGATTTAATGATTCATTCATTGATCCAGGATTTGGGTTAAATAATTGCTAAACAGTTTTATTTTAAAACCCTGTAATTAATTTTCCATTATAACATTATTCTTGATTGCTAATACAATGATAATTGTGTGTATTTTATTTAAATATATTTCAGTTTTTTAGAGTAGAAATAATCTGGACCTATCTCAAGATGCATATACAGACAAGGGCAAACAACTTGGTGGTTTCCTCCACACAGGAAATCATCCTTTTAAATAATACAACTATTTGGAAATAACTTTTTGCTCAAGTTCACACAAAAGAAAGAAGAATTGAGTACACCTATTACATATAATAAAACTCCTATGGGTGTCTGTCTACATTTTTTTTTTCTGGTTTGTATAAATGATAGATGACCAATTTATAAGACACATAGAAATAAGTGTTTCTAGGAAATTGAAGTAAAACTATCCTAGATAATTAAAATAGCTAGAAAATATTTCAATTTTAAAATTAAGATTTGGGAAAATAAAAGGCTAAGAATATTTATTTTTTTACACTTTTTGTGTTATAGAAAATTAAAATATTTGCAAGCAGGTTGAAAAGATTACCCTCAATAATTGGAAAATAATGAAAATTTGAACTCAGAAAATTGGTTTCAAGAAAAAAAGGGGACTCAATATTTCACAAATTACAAGGAAAAAACATTTCTTGGTTTGTAGAATTTCTGCATGTCATTGCAGATAAGTACTATGTATGGAAAACAGCCTACACTGCAAAAATTGAAATATCTCGAAATATCAAGAAGGCCTCCGCGCACACGAGCAAATCTTGATGCAAGTACTGCAAACATTTAAACAATTGATCTTGGTTCCCCACAAAAGGATGTCTTTTGTGTAAGGTTTTATCGACATATAAAACATTTTCCTCACCTCATACATGTCTTAAATTGTGTTTTTGGTAGTTTAGATGATTTACCAGACATTAATGCAAGCAAAGATGTGGTCAAACTCTAGTGTACAAATAAAGTGATCGAATGTATAGTGTTAAAATTCTCATAAACATTTAGTGTGTTTTTACATGTGTTTAAAATAATAATTTGTTAGCTTAACAACTCAAAAACATCCTGTTTAAATTTTCAAAAAAGACTAATTTGGGGAGAGTTTTAAGTATGCATTGATTTTATTGGTAACCAAACCGTTTCAAAGTATTTTATTATGGTTTTGAGTACTTTCCCAACAAATATTTTCTCTGATATCATCTTTTACGAGCCGGTATTTATATTTGGAGTCGACAATTTCTGGCAATAGGCTTTCTTTGTAAAACCTAGAGAGAGAAATAAAAATTAGAAAATCTTCCAAGTATTTGAAAGAAAGTTTAGTTTTATAAAAAAAATGTTACTGTGAATAGGATCTATATTTTTTCTACACGTTTATTTTGTTGAGGCTCACTAACTTATATAAAACTGTTAAAAATATGTATAATATAATAGTGTGACAAAGGAAACCTTACCGCTCTAATTTTATACTTAATGGCATTATTGAGTTAAAACTAATACAAATCACTTCACTCCATAAGAAATAAAATTAGTTGTATTAGAATAAAATATATTAAGTATAAAAATATTACGATTAAAAAAAAAGATGGATTCAGGCAGTCCCCGTTATACGCGGTCCCCTTTTTACGCGATTTCGCATGTATGCGGTTTAAATAAAATGAAATGGTCCTTGAAAGATTTTGTATTTGAGCTGAGTTGCGCCAAAGCAGTGATTGTTTGAAGTGTGCAGTTAGTATGTAATGATATGGCGCACTGTTTGTCGTCTCGCTCTCTCATACTTTTTAACGTAAACAGTACTGTAAGCCTACTTGACATATTAATACATACTAAGCTGTATGACTTTCTATTTGCTGCTATCGCGCTAGGCTATATATAGTCCCCATTATACGTGGCACTTTGCTGGAATGTATCTACCGCTTATAACAGGGACTACCTGTACAAAGTAAGAAATAAGATTCAATACAAGGTGATGCCAGATAAAAAAACGTATTGTGACTGCTGTTATTTTTCTTTTACCACTTTTTACACTTTTGGTCAAAGTTTTGTGAGAGGCAGGTGCAAACACTTTTTAGGTTGTAGCCGATTCCGTTGTTTTGTCTTGATCAGTGTCAATGCGTAAAATGTTGTTTCGCATGGGAAGACGAAAAACAAATCAAAAACTTTGCTCACTTGTACAGTTTTGGGTATTTTGTCTTTACTTTTATCCAAAATTGGCACGTACTCATAGTCAGCAGAAGTTTCAACTCCATAATGAATGTAAATATTATTTATTTGAGGTATTTAACGTGCACTTTCTGACTAGATTAATTTTATCAACACATAAGAATGTCTATGAGTGAGAGCGAAAGGGCTACTAATTTTTTCCAGAAAGGTATTTTCACATAACTTCCAGGTTCTTTTTTACATGCCATAATAAATATGGGACCAATGGCTTCACTTCGTTTATGAAGGAAGTTGTTTTATGAGGTTTTTTCTCTCGACAAGTCTATTGACCCCGGCTGTGTTTGCACTTATAGGCGATTTGAGACAAAGTTGGCTTTCCATTTCTTATTTAAATTATTAAAGAAATGCACCATAAGTATAGTTTGGGCTCAACCTGAAAGATCCACGGCCCGGCGATGGGAAGTGCTGCTTTAAAAACACACACACACACTGGGGGTCATAAAATTTAATGCTTCTAGCTCTCAAGAAACTGGATTGATTTGAGGAAGAGGTAAAGATACGAATACTAACTATATTCACAACATATATATTGTCCCTGTTGTTTACCCATGCTCACTCCATGCTGATGCAGGTGCACATTTTCTAAACTACCTTCTTACTGCATTGCACTTAATACCTCTTAATAAATATGGTAGCCAAGTTATTAAAAAATGCATTTTGTGTAGCACACATTTAAGTGTGCTAGAAAATAAAATTTATATTTGTAGTTGGATACGTCCTTCTATCTTAATAGTGAATATCTAGGCTATATTTTTGAATGTGAAGTACAAATCACATTGTTACTGAAGTTAGGTTGTTTGTTTAAAAAGTGTATGTTAAATAAATGAATATAAAATAAATATACTAAAAAAATAGTCCCAGAAATAGCAATGCATAGTTTCTTCCCCTTCTTTTCTTGCGATGGGCTGTGAGATATAATCTTCTTTTTTCCCCCTTTTCTATGGTCCACAGTGGGTTTTTTCTCTGTTCATACTGACGCTAACTTTTTTTTAGCTTGCACTTACTAAAATGTGGTCAAAATATATATATTTCTCAATAAAAATCGCCACGACCTGCAAGCTTCTAACGAAGGTGATGAGCCGAGTGAGAGGAAGTACAAACAGCTAGAGATAACACTAGAAAAGGATTAACCTGCTCATCTGCCATTCGTTCACTAATCTACCCCCTCCTACGTTCAGAGCAAAGTTTGACCGGTCCTTTGCCGAGTGATGGTGTTAGTGTACAGGGAAATGTAACCAGTTGCTACATCTCAGGTTAATTATAATGCCAATAAATTTTGTGTTGTGACCCCCTAATAAATTATATAATTTGATTCACAAATCTCCATTGTATATTCCTATACCATTGCCCTTTCATTTCACTCGGATTTAGGTCTTTATCGATCAACTCATTTATCACTTATCATAGAATAGAGTTTTGTATTCATTCCAGTAAAGATCAAACTTCAATACTACTAATAGTCTTTATCATAATCGTGATAGAGCTGAACACTTGAGTGACACTGTCTTGGCTCCCCTATGCAGGCCTCTTAATGTGTCTGGCTTAATTTTGTATTCTTATATTAGCCTAATTAGAATGTTAAATTAGAAAAAATGTGTGAAAAAATTTAAATCAACTTTTGAAAATAAAAGTAGCAATTTGTAAAATATTAGAAACGAAATGTTTAATAAAACACCTATATTAATTTATCATATCTTTACTGATTAATAGCATATTTTATGTAAACAATGATAAGGGACAAAACATACCTTTTTTTAATTCTTTGTTATTTTAAAAAAAAAAAAGATTATTTGTGAAAATACCCGGAACAAAATGTTGGAAAAAAAACACCTTGTTAACTATCATAATTATTTCCACTGATTTATAACATATTTGTTGTAAACAATGGTAACTGACCAAAATTGTGACAAATTATTTTAATATCCAGCAAATAAAAAAAAATAGCAAAGATATTGAAAGGCGTTGTTTCTTAGAATTTTAAAGTTTGATCTGAGATTTTGTTTTATGTTAATACAACATTTAGTTGGTACACAATATTTTTTGAAACTTTAAAAATTGAATTGCTCTTAAAGTGCAAAATTTATACACTCAGGCTCCTCAATTATGATATATAAGCCTCAAGAGGGGTACTTTAGACTGTTTCTTAATTCTATCAAGGCTAAACCCGCTAGTTTTATTTTTAAATGTTTTAATATAATGTTATATGGCATAAAATTATACAATTTACAAAGTCTTAATGTTTTAGACAAATCTGAACAAGACTTAGAACGGGAGCAAAGTCTTGTAGACCAGTGGGTAAGTCTTACTGAAGAACGCAATGCTGTGCTGGTCCCCACATCAGGATCTGGTATTCCAGGTGCTCCTGCTGATTGGAATCCTCCTTTAGGAATGGAGCCTCATGTTCCTGTACTTTTCCTTGACCTGAATGGTAAGGTAACATTAAATTAAAACAAACCATTGTGGGGAAAGGGTGAAATAGAGTTAAAGCTATGTAAGCAGAAAAATAATGCTCATTTTCTATCACATATCATTCTTATTTATGTGGAAAAATGAACAAAGCTGTCTTTATGAATTCAATTATAAAAATGGGTCTCTATTTAATGAAACACTTTAGTTTAATAACTGAGACTTAATATCTATATCATCTAGAACTTTAATATAGACAAGAGTTTACAAAATTTAGGCAAAGCTTGTTACATAATTAAATAATGATCTTAAAAATGTCATAATATATATATATCAATTTGGTACTCCCTCCAGCTCTTGTGTTCGTTGTCTAATGTAAAAACTGTTATTGGATTTTAATACACATTACAAGCAAATTTTATTCTACTCAATTCTATTTATTAACTATTATTTAAATAAGAGGGCTGTTCAACAAGTTCTCGCACTATTTAAATAGCGCCCCAACGTGATGTCTTAGAGATGTATGGTAAGGTGCTTCATAGCAGAAAGCTTCACAATTAGCATGCCATTGACCTCATCATTCGAATATGGTTAGTCATCGCATTGCATTGTTTAGTTTAGCAGCTTGCTGTCCATTTATTGCGATATTCGAGAAGGGCGAGTTTTATGAGCAGTGTATCACCATCAAATTTTGAGTCTAGCTTGGGAAGACATTTAAGGAAACTTTAGAAATGATAGAACAAACTTATGGAGATCAGTGCCTAGGCCATACTCAGTTTTATGAATGGTTTAAGCAATTCAAAGATGGTCGGGATTCAACTGGTAATGATCCGCGTTCAGGGGGACCCTCAACGCCAACTGACAACGCTCATGTGGCCCAAGTTCGGAGAACTGTGGGTTCAAACCATCTAGTGACTTAGAGAAATCGCGGATTATTGTAAGATTTCAATGAGATCTTGTTACCACATTTTGACTGAAAAATTGGAAATGTAGCATGCAGCATGTTGTTGCCAAGTTTGCCTTGTGGCTGCTGACTCAGGATCAGAGAGACAATCGAGTTTAAATTGGTCAGGCACTTCTGAATCGTGCAAACGTGGACGAAAATTTCACAAAGAGAGTTACGACTAGCTATGAGACATGGGTCTATACGGCTACAATGTCTAGATGAAAACCAAGTCTTCCCAGTGGGTTGGAAAATTTCGCCGAGACTGGAAAAAGTGCAGCAATTCATGTGGAACATGAGTCATGGTGACGGGGTTTTTGTTGACATCATCGGGGTTATTCATCACACATTTTTACTGGAGAGACAGGCATTAAATTGTTGTGAACCCTCCCAAAGGACTGGTGGGAGTGGGGGGATCAAATTATTAATACAGCTACAAGTACATGGCATACAATAATTTATTTAATAGAAAATATGTTGCAGATTAAAAAATGAAACCGTTAAGAGGGTGTCTAGGTGTACTTTCTGCTTATACAACAAATCAGCATGAGTGATCAAATTAGTATAGAAAGCATGTTTTGTTTAGTTTTATATCTGGCCTATTACAATGAGCCTAAAGGAGATTGCACTTGTTAATAAAGCTTTATGAGGTAAGATTAGCATTAATACAATAAACAAGATTAGGTGGTTAAAAAACAGTACAACACGAGGAACTAGAGTATGTGCATAGACTCGAAACTGGCTGCTATAACTGAGGTTGTTCAGCTAAATATAATAAAAGGCAAGGTATAAATAGTTAGTGACAGGAGGTAAATTTATCATCCCATTAATATAAATGGTAACTCATATAGCTCAAGATGTTCCCTAAAACTATATATTCAGGGTACTTGGTGACTACCCTCTCCACAGATAGTTGCCACTGTGTGAACGTCAAGACCACCGGTAGGGGCTGTAAGTGATATCCCTTACACTTGGTACAGAGATGTCCTAATTAGGACAACATTAAAATAATCATCAGTTCACTAAAATATCCCCCTAATCAAAACTTGTAAGAAAGGCATACAGTAGAACACAGACGTGTCCTTTCGCACAAACCTAAGGGACCCGTCTAAGTAGTACAAAATTCAGTCAAATGTTATAGAGTCCAAGAGGTCAAGCAAGGGCATATCTGGCAAACAAGTAATATAGAGAAAGTATAATAACAAAGAGAACAGGATCATTTGCTGGGGAAAAAGTCATAATTAGGCCATGAGCTGCAAATAACGAATTCCTATTTTCCTGGAGTTGAGATGCCCCGGTAATAGGAGACATAAAATCCCATCTAAACTAACAAAACAACTTCAGAGTGACTAGGCTTAGTATTCAAAAACCCATAACAACAATAAGTGGTTAAGCCTCAATCAAGTAACGGCTAACCTGTTAGAGCAGAACCCAAGAGAAGTAAAACCGTGTCTACACAGTGCACTGTAAAATATACATATATCCTAAAAGTTCAAGCCAACTCATTAAGCACCTCTATGTTAAACTGATAAAACTATTCTTACAAGGTATACAATACCACAATAAACTAGCATTGTTCTGAAGGAACCAAATGTCCTAGCGCTCGGAGGGGTGGATGTCTACAGCGGGTAATTCTGTTTAGAGTAGAGTAGATGATAATAGAAGCAAAAAATTAAATAATTTATTTTTGTATTTTTTTTGTAAGTAACCACTGCAGTATAGGTAAGTCTAATCTGATCCGCTGTTCTTGCAGAGTCGGTATTTACTTTTGTGCAAGGTAGAAACAATTAACAGTGTGGGCTAATTTAAATTAGCCCGGAGCAGTTGGTATTATCTTGTAGTTCTGAGTTCTACAATAAAATATCAGGAGAAAATGGCCCGGGTTGTTGAAAAACATGTCCAGGTTCCTCCATCACGAAAATGCGCCCTTACACACATCGCTACCGATTTGTAACTTTTTCGCCAAAACAGAGACCACTGTGCTTCCCCAACCTCCCTACTAACCTGATCTGGGCCTGGTGGACTTTTTCCTATTCTCAAATCTAAAATACACTTTGAAAGGATGAAGATTTGACACAATTGAAGACATTAAAAAAATTGCATTTCAACCTTTGTGCAATCCTAAAAAACACTTATCAGGACTGCTTTAAGAAGTGGAAACGGCGTTGAGCGCTGTGTATCAATCGAGGAGGGATGTACTTTGAAAATGACAAATTTGAATATGATGTCGGCAATTCTGAAAACCTTATAAAAAAAAGTTTGCGAACTTGTTGAACAGGCCTCTAATCACCTTTGAGAGAAAAATTTTTTTTATTAGGAATTGAAAAAGATACTTATTCATTATTTTTTATTTTAAGTTCTTGATTAATGCATTTGCTCAATATCAGGGAAGATCATTCATATTAATCATTAAATTATTTAATTTTAACTTTTACTTAGCATAATACAGCTCTAAATTAAAGTTAAGGCTTAAATGTCAAAATTACTATTCAGGGGTGTGCGAAGCTTTGAAAAAAATTCTGACTTCAACAATTATGTGGCTTCTTCAATAAAATCATCTACAGTCTATCTCTCAATTTATTTTCAGTGACTACCATTTATAGGTTACAAATTAAAATTCACACTGGAAAAATCTGAAGTAATTGATATTTATGTTGGAATAATATTTATATTTATCATAATAAAACAAAATTTACAAGCAAAATTTCAAGTAATTTTTCTGTATAAGTTATTTAAATAAATACAATATATTTTTTCTATCATGAAACATCAAACAAAGAATATTTGACCTTCGATTCAGCTTTGAGAATATTTAATATATTTGATTCAAGTTCGTTTTGATTTGAAAAAGTTGATTGGCGCACATATACCCTTATTAAATACACCATGACCAAAAATATATTAGTAAATAGAGACATGCAAAAGGTGAGAGTATTTTTAGGGGAAAAGTGGTGTTATTTTTCTTAAAAAGTAATGATATTATATGCTGAACGCGATGTTATTATTTATGTAAATATGAGTCAAACTAGTATTCTTTAAAATAATCTAGAATATGGGTGTGCACATTTTTAATTCATATTGTGTATTTAACTATATAGTTACATATTCGGAGAGAAATGAAATATAAATTAGCACAAAATATTTCACACTTAGTAATGTCAAACTCAATATTTTTATATCATTACCTTCCACTTTTACAAATAGCAATATTAGAATAATGGACTATCAATTTATGTTGGGACCAAAGAATAATAACGTCTAAACATGTTGTGATACAAGACTAAACAACTATAAAATAAGGAGAAGAGAATAAAAATAAAGAAGATATAATTTTGCCAATCATGACTGTTTGTAACAATTAATGTCCTTTCTTGGACATAGAATGAAATCTTTTAAAAGCTGAAAACAGAAACAAACTATCAAAGTTTAAGTATTGAAATGTGTAAAAGTAGAAATTGAGATTTTTATTGTTAACCTAAAAAAAACTAAATCCATGAAAATACTTGTAAAGCCCTTTATACCTTTAAAATCAGCGAAAATGGAAACTATCCATACAAACGGAAGCTATGGCATAATGCTATTGCCGGTGTTATCACGTTGAAAATAATATTGGATGCCGTGTTATTTTCCCAAATTACAAAGAAATTGTTTTTATTTTGAAAAAACTTAAATTCTTGTTATTCATAAGAAAACAGTTGAATCCGTGCAAAAATTTGCTTAATCTTAAATGCGAATTTTGCATTTCCATATAAATAAGTCTTTATTGGCTCAAGTCTTTTAGTAAAGTCAAAGCTTATTTACCTTAATGCTGTGGTATATACTTTGAAAGCAACATTGAATTAAAAGAATTAAGTGATCTAAATTTTGTTATTTGTATTTTAAACCCTTTTAATTTACACAATTTTTATTTTCCAGCTGATGATTTATCAACTCATCATTTAGGTGATGAAGTACCGGTTACTGGACTAAATTCTATTCTTCCTAAAGAACATGGAAATAAATTCTACAACTTGCCCATAATTCGTCATTTGGAAAAGGATATATGTGCAGTTGCAGCTTGGGATTCATCCATTCATGACAGCCTACATCTTAATAGAGTGACTGAAGGTACACATGTTTTTATTTTTTGTATATATTCCAGATTATCCACTTTGGCATTAGTAACACATTGTAATTAGGACTGGGAAGATGCTGATTACTGATCCGATAATCTGTCTAATATGGCACAACCATTAAGTTTATGATGAACTTTTAAAATCATTAGCAGGTAACATGGTCCTTTCTACTAATACATTGTCACAAGGAAGCTATTATCTTGTTGGTCGGAAAGGGGGAAAGTGGGGGTTGTTTATTGGCTAGGAAGAAACACATGTTTGAAAGGACGGTCTGAGGTGACTCATACTTGACTGTCTGCAAGTGAGACAGAGATAATGAGTGGGAGTTAGCTATGAATACATGATAAAAGCTTAGAAATGTTCAGAAAATTTCATGTAAAAATGTAGTTGACCAAAATACTGCTAGAGACGTGTTAAAATGTCCTAATGTATTTAAAACACAAAATATGGCTTTAGCACGGAGAGTGTTAAACACATGTTAAGATGCCAATAAATTGTAAACCGGCAATAGATCAGCTGCATTGCTTATGGTGTCAAACTAAATTAATTGAAACTGATTTACTCGATACTTGGTTTGTTGTATCAAATCAACAATACTTCCCAGTAACTAGACTTATCTTCCATGGGATCTCTATAGTTTTTGGCTATTAAGTAACAACTTAATGTAATGTGTATGGAGAAGAAGCTAGCTTAGAGGAATTACAACCTTATTAGATTGTGATTAATTTATATTTTAATTTAGTCTATTTAACTTTTAATCTTGAGGGTATTGATATATGTTACAGCCAGTGAACGGGTTTACCTGATTCTTAAAACAACAGTGCGGTTGTCACACCCAGCTACCATGGAATTAGTTCTACGAAAACGTCTTAGTCTGAATATTTATAAGCGACAAAGCCTAACTGATAGGATCCGCCGACGAATTGTTAAGACTGACTGTCTCAGCCAAACAGGGGTTACTTATGAAGTGGTTTCAAATATACCCAAGGTATTTTAAGATACTATTTTAATAATATTAATGATATTTTATTATTCTTGGTATTTTAATTTAGCTTTAATATAATTTTATTACAAATTAATCTTAAGCTGGTAGTGTTGCTTAACTTTTCTGTTCACAAAAATAAATTTCTACTACAGACAACTTTTCATAGAAAAGCCTTAATACCACATTATGTTCTTATTACTTAACCATACGCTTAGTCTGTTAAATTTGGTGTAAATTTTATCATAAAACATGTGCATTCATGTTGAGTTGCAACATGAGAGCTTCATTGGTTCTCTTGTAGTTAACCCACTTGGTGCACAATATAGGTTACATACAAATGTTTTTTTATTTTGATGCATTGAATGCTTAGATTATAAAACAAATAAAGCTAAATCTGTGAAGTTTTTCTGAAAACAATTTAAGTAGGGTAACTCGGCCTATTCTCTGCCATAAACTTATTTTATTTGGTGGTTCTGAAGGCAAGTTAAAATAGAATGTCTTCATTTGATACTGTGTTGCAGAATTATTTTAGTGTGTTTGGAAAACAATATAGATTATCATACATTTTAATATCACTCATTACTAAAGTTCTTACCCATTTCAGTGTCTAATTGGTCTAAAGCGTCATTCTCACATTAGACTTACTTGCTGAGGACAGGCTGTTGGGGCTCAAATCCTTGTGGGATCTACTGTGGCTTGTTTTTCCTAAATAGTTTCCCACTCATCCACAAAAAATGTGAAGTGATTATCTCTAAAATGCTTCCTTCCTAATCCTTAGCCCACTAGAGTAATTCTCATACATGTTTATTACCTCAAAAGGTAGTAAGCCGTGGTGATTAAAAAAAAGTTTCAATGTTGTTGTTTTTTTCCTTCTAAAGTCAAAATATAAAACAAGTTTTTTCCATATAAAATTCCAAGAAATTAATTCGCCAATTTTATTTTGTTCTTTGAGTTCTTGGGACTTTTTTGAAGAAGGAAAGTTCAAACAAAAGATTTTTTCAATACCAATTTTAATTTATTGTTTTTAAAGGGGGAAAAAATTGCAGATTTTTATAACAATTGGCTTGTCATCATTTTCTTATTATACTTGATTATTGGTAACTGGCAGGGGAGATTGAGATTAAAATCCTGATAGGATATACGGATAGTAGTTTTGCTTAAATGGTGCCCCACCTCCACTTAAAGGTTAGTACTTTTAATCTAAAACCATACCTTCCTCAGAGAGAGAGAAAAAATAATTTCTATATATAAAATATATATATAACAGAAAAGAAAAAAATAGTATGGATGTTAGTTTTGCTATTTAAAACTCGACCTAGTGTTATTTTTGTATGATTTTTTACATGGGTGATAAGTGCTAACACAATAAAACTCAAATAATCAAAGGGAATTGTCATTATCAACTAACTTTATTTTGAGGCTTAGTTATTAAAGAGATTTTCTCCAATTTGCTCAAATATGAATATATTTAGGTTTGTTTTTAGATCAAAATGTAACACATTATCATTAGAATTTAGTTAAAATACATTTTTATTGTTCTGTAATTACATTTTTCTACCCTTTTTTATCCAAGCATTTTTGGGGGTAGTACTATGTGTGTTTTTTAAAGTGGTATTTTATTATACTACTAAGAATCTTATTTCAAATAATTTTTAGAAAGTACAAACGGCCTTAAATATGAATAAATTTCATCTCATGTTAATATAGCAATTTATCAAATAAGATGATTTTAAGAGTTTTATTTATCTTTATAAATCTGTTTTAAGGGGCCAAATGATCAAAGGCGTCACTTTTGTTAGCCTGGCCTGCTAATGATTGGAAGATCATGTGTTGAATCCCGGTTGGTTATACTGGGAGTGGATTTTCCTTATTGTTTTGCCACTACTACCACGCAAATGTGGGTAAATCACTTCTAAAATGCTTCCTTCCTCCTCTCTTGCTTCGTAGAGTAATTGTTTATGTGGATAATTTGAACAAATAGTAAAACATGGTGATGTTTATTTATCTCTATAATGTAACATATTATTTATTATTTAATGTTTATGTTAAGAGAGGTCTTTAATTATTTTTTTATCGCATTTCATTTAAATATTTCAAACAGTAATCAATGTCTTATTTGCTGAACCGCAATAATATTCTAGAAATAATCTACCTGGTAATTTAAATAATTTAACTAAACTAGCAGTTGTAGTTCAAATGTTTCAATGGAGATTGCAAAATCATTTTAAATTAACCTATTTTCCAAATATTTTACATTAGGAGAGCCAATACGTGACACGTGATATCCAAATATGTTATGAACACATAATAAGGAAAATATATATATTGATACACACACTAAGGATTGAAGGATCAATCAATCTTCCATTCAATCACATCATGCTACTAGTTATATGGGGAGAGTAATATATCTCTCAGGTTAGGCTATATAAAAGAACTCGATATCAATTTATGTCAAAATAGTGTTAAAGGAAAATGTAATTTGTGAGAATAATTTTGAGCTAACCTGAAAAAGATTTTTTTATTTTTTATTGACTTATGTTTAGGATATTTAAGCCTGGAAAACGATTAAATATAAAAACAAATATATTCTTCATAACCTTAAATTGCTTCAAAATTTTGAACCTATATTTTAAATACCATAGAATTTGCTTGAAAAATAAATTGATTTTAAGAATATTACTATCACCATGTACCTTAAATATGTTTTAAATGTTCCTTAAAACTTTAAAATACCTTGTGATATGAAATAGTATGCAAAATTAAACTACAAATAAATTGGTGGCCACAGGAATGAAGTTTATGAGGAACATTTTAGCTGTCACGAGAAGAAAAAGGATTAGTAATGATTCAGGAAAGAGTGGGGGTATAGGGAGTACATGAGATAGAGGAAGAAAGGCTGAGATGGTATTGTCATCTAATGATAATGGGAAAAGGAGAGGATATCAAATAGAATTAATAGACAAAAGAATGTACAAAAAATACCGCAAGTATGATCAAGAAAGAGATGTTAGGTGCACATAATAGAAGGTGTGCAAGCTAGTGGAGAAGTAAAGACGCAATTAATGGAGTAAGAATGTTGAAAGGATAGAGGAAGATGGAGGCATTTTACCAAACTGACCCAGCCACACACTGGAATCATTTAATATTGACTTATCTCACAACATATTTATATCATCTTTGGATTTAAAAAAATTTTAAGAATAAAAATATGTCATAAACATCAAATTCTTTGATATAATATACTCGTGATTCTAGCAGATTTAAATAATATTTATATAAGAATATTATACCAGCTTAACTCACATCAAAATGACCAAGTACTTTTAGATGAGCTGGAATCTTATAATTTTACCTCTTTATCTCTACAACAGCATAAGATAAAGAAACAAAAATATAATTATAATTCATAAATACATGTTTTCAATAAATAAACACATGCAAATGGTAAATTTTCAAGTGTTTATGCTCTTAGCCCCCGACCATTTATTCTATTTATATATCCGTTTGTCATTATTTAGTTCGTTAATTTAATAGTATTCTTGAAAAACACAAATTCATTATTAAAGTAATAAGCTTACATGTGCTCAGCATTTTTATTCTAAATTTCAACTTGTTAGTTTTACTTCATTTTTAAGCCTTTAACTTTTAAATCTAATCGTTTTGATTCTTAGAAAGTAATTGTTTGGATTATAGAATCATCTAAATATTACTTACTATTCACTTTAAAGCAGTGAGCTTGTTTGGTTTACCTGTACTTGTAAGCTGTGGCCCATTTTGAGATGTACATGTGGTTTCATAATGGAAACAGGTGGTTTGGCGTGAAGAGCCGGCCAATCGGGGTGTATCTTTTAGTGTCTGGTCTTTTGATATAGTGGAAAGGAAAGCGTTAGATGCACACACTTCACAAATAACACACAGGTGAATATGTCGTGCTACACAGATTTGCTCACAATTATTATAAGCCATTTTAGGTGATGGAGATAGCTGGGAGGAAAGAGGGTCCACCATGGGGAATTAACACATGTTGCCAATTCATTTAAGAGGAAAATTAGGCTCATGATAATGTAGTTATGTTTAGTTAAACTATTTTTTTTATATAGTACTAAAATATAGATTGTGAGTCATGAAAGTGCCATAACATCTGTAATGTCTTCTACTAGATATAAATACACCATCTAGCTTAACTTCAACAACCTAAAACTTTGTTATTCACCTAAGATTCCCCACCCCCATCAGTGGTTTCTACCACCTGACGAGTTTTTTTTGTTTGTTTTTTTGCTTTGACTGCTGTGGACCAACCCAGAGAAGCAAGAGAGAGATGAAGACTGGACAAACTAAATAATTAGAGAATTCCAATAACAAAAATTCTTAGATACATTTTTTCTAATAACACTTTGTATTGTTTGAATTCATTATAATGATATTTGCCCCTGCGATTGGCCACCAATTATAGCGATACTGGATTTTATACTGATGCCGTTGATGTGGACCTGTGTATGCCCATTATTGGGCAGCATTTATAACGATATCGGGTTTTATGATGTTACCGACATGTGCATGCCCTACTGCACACTTGTACACGGTTATGTGATCTGATTATATGTAATATGTAATTCTTACTCATATGAAATAAGTAAATATTTTAATGTTGCACTTGATTTATTTTGATGATTACACTTTCAGTACTATAGATTTGATATTAAAGTGATACAGTTTTTTATGTTTAACGAACTGACGCAGAAAGCCTGAGCTAGTGCATTTTAAAATTATGTTTTCTGTGTGATGATACTAGGTTTATGTTATATTACTAGTTTCTGTGTGGTTTTATACTCGCAAGCTGCTTATATATGTCCTACCCCTTGCTTCTTGGACCCCTTGTCTACATTGTTGAAACTAAATAATAGGAGAACTTCTGGCAACCTGATGTTGTGGAGGATAGGTTCTATTGGGTAAAGGGAGCCAGCATATCACCTGGTTTTCAAATAGAACGCAGGGAGTGTCTTAAAGAAAGAAAAAAATTTCAAAACTTAGTGTATGGAAATTATTTCTGAAAATGCATGATTATCCATGGATGAGGTAACTAAAGAAAATTGTACATACAGTGTTTTAAGGCCATTTGTACAGTTTTTTTTTTCGCCTTTAGAAGAACATTTCTTTTATGAAATGTTACACACCATAAATGTATTTTTTCTAACGAGCTATGGGGGGAAGAAACTTATATTTTTACGTTTTCTGAAACTAGTTTTAGACCACACTTTTTCAAATAAAAATTTGAAAATTGAAATTTAGCATCTTTAATACTAGACCTATTTGATAAAGCTAAGATTTAACCATAGTTAGAAGCATATTCTTTATAGATATTCTTAAAGTTCCCTTAAAATCAACACATTTCAAAACTTGTTGATTGATACTAATTCATTTACAAATATTAAATATTAGTATTCATGCGATTTATAAATGTGTATAGTTAAGACTAAAAAACATATTCAGACTTAAATATGCAACGTTTTACTGAATAACTTAATTTTCGTATGACATAAAAATATTCATTGAAATTCCAAGGTGGCTCACAAGATCAAAACTTTGTAGAGAAGTATAGCTTATTTGACAAGAATGGGTGATAGCTCGCCTCCACAGTTCGCGCAACACACAGCGGCTACTCCAGCTGTATTATCACATAAACACCCAGTAATCTGCAGTCCATGCAGTCCAGTTGAACGATCATTCACAGGCTGTCTCTGGAAATAGTTAGCCTCATATTGTTGAACTTTAGATAACTGCCTTTTTTTTCCATAATTGAAACATGTTGTAGTAATTTTTAGATTTGTGTTTTATTTGTGATCACTGAATTGTAAAGAAACTATATATATATATATAGATAATTATATATATATATATATATAGATAATTATATATATATATATATATAGATAATTATTAAAGTTATAAACAATGGTTCCTTCCATCACAGCCTGGAAAACATCAAGCTTCTAAACCAAGAATTTGCATAATGTATATATAATATATAGATATGCTTTATGTATATTTTATATGTCAGGGGTTTTCCAGAATCAGTAACACAGAATATACAATCTAATAAACAATAAATGGCTGTAAGCGATCTCCCAAGGTTTTGACACATTGCATACCAAGAATGATGAAATAAATACTTAACATTTGAAAGCACTTTTTACAGCCATTGTATTAAGAATCTTGAAAAAAATAGTAATTTAGGCAATTTATAGTGTTTTAATTTCTCAGCTATTTGAACTAGTTTAGTCATCATTATTAATACAGAAAAAGGCCTTATTTTATAGAACTTAAATTGGCAAAACTTATTACTCTGAATATATGAATATACATATGAAAAAAAAATTGTTTCACCATCTTCAATTTAGTGAAAACTGCAATTATTATCTTCATCTTCTATGTTTTTATATGTATTTATATTTTGATTAAAGTTAATAATATTTATACTGTCAGTCAGAACTTAGATCTTAGTTCATATGAGATTATCCGCATGCTAAATTTTATTGATAAATAACATTTAATTACCATTAAAGTTTTGCGATTATCTACATTTTAAATCATCTTGATGATTTTCCTCAATTTCGTTTGGCCTAGGCTATAGTTAAATATAATGTGGGCATAAATGGTGATTAGGAAAGCATGAACACACACATATATATATATAATTGCACTTTAGCTAAACTAGCAAACCCAAATGTCAAGTGGTTACAATTAAATTGATTATATTGTTCAAATATTTGATAATTTTAGGAATAAGGCAAATTTCCGCAGTTAAATAGAATTATTTAATTCCAAGACATATACAACATCCAGAAGAAGGTCGAGAATTGATCATATAATAAATACTACTCCTCTACCAGAAATCGAACCCTAAACCCTTTGCACAGTAGACCATCCCACTAGTGACTGAGCTAACTTGTCAGCCTATGGTACTATCATTATATCACATTTATAGCCTGTATTTTTTTACGTTCTCTCCCACAGCTTTTAAACTATTAATTGAGTGGCCTCTTGAAAATATGCTTGATAAGAAATATATTATTTACCGCCTTAAAAATTGTGTGAATGCAAAAATCTACGTTTAACCTGGCAATTTTTCCATAATTTTATATGGCTTAAATTTTGGAATATATTATTTTTGAATATTTAGAATTTATCTGTTGATCCCACCTATAAGGGTATCATCATCTCAAGTTTCAAAAAAATATCTTAAACATTCTTATCCAAGTAAGATGTAACTTATAAACTTATATATAATTGCTCTCCAATGTTTTTAGGCACTTTGAATTATTTAGTGATTTGGTTTTGAGGTTTGAGTTTCTATGGTGCAAGGATTAGGAAACAAATTTTTATAGTAAATGCATCCTATTTACGTGGCGAGTGGATGGGAAAACTATAGAAAGAGAACACATGTGGAAAGCCACCTACGACTATGTTAAAATTATTTATATTTTTTATTTGTCTAAGTAAATTATTAATAAATCTACCTCTTTTTGTTAACTCGAGTTTATTGCTGCAAGTTCTTAGTAATTTTTTTAATGCATATTTTTGTACTGATTCACCAACTGATTCAAGTTCTCATTAAAGTTTAGCTTTATATAATATATGTTCACTTTGAAATAATATATTATATGTCACATGACATGCACAAATGAACAACATAATCGTCAGTTTTGTTCAAGTTTCCTCTCTCATATATATATATATGAGAGAGAGAGGAAACTTTAACAAAACTGACGATTACGTTGTTCATTGTTGTGTATATATATTATCTTTATAATACGTTTTATCTCTTTTGCAAAATTATTAGTTGCATGTTCTTTATTAGAATAAATAATATACATTTTGAAATGTTAAGTTAGGCCCTAATATTTTTTCTATTACAGGGAAGAAATATGTGATACAGATTACGTGTCAGGTGTGGAAGAACTCCCTCCTTCCCCAATTGATAACACTATTAGACCTAAGTATTCTGATATTTAATGTACCGATTAAGAATTCCAAAGCTCGGAAGAAGATGGTAGTTGTGAGATTAATTCAATTGAAAATGAATAATTTCAGTTATATCATAAAGTGATAATGACATACTTAGATTATTGATGAGAAAGATACCTCCGTATAAAATAATATATTATTATTATTATTATTATTAGCACCGCGTCTTACTACCTGTTCGGGTTATACGCACTTACGCTAATGTGTAATGGTAGGGTGATTGTGAGATGAAATGGAGGACCTACAGTTTAACGTGGAATCCGAACCACGGTGGAGGCCTGGCATTCCCCACATTCACAAGATGTCTTGTCAGAGGTGAAGGAAAGATTTGGTAATCAGATAAATCTGTGCCGGGACCGAGGATTGAACCCCGGCCGCCAGCACAGAAGTCTGACACCTTACCCCTAGACCGCCAGTTAACTAAAAATAATATAACAGGAAAAACAGGTATTAATATTTTCTTAACCAAATGCAAATAATTTCACAAATTCTATCATGTGTAGGTACCGACTGAAAAAAATACGTCTGCAAAGTTGGGCCCCCCCTCCAATTTAAAAATTCAAGTTCTTATGACCCGCCTCGGGGGCGTAGTTGGCTAACGCGCTAGTCGTGTTGAGCTCAACTGCTGAGGACGGGGAGATCGAGGTTAGAATCTCGGTCGGGTGAACTAGGGGGGTTCCTAAATGGTTTTCCACTCTCCTTACACGCAAATGCGGGTTCACTTCCTCTAATTCAACCTTCTCAATTCCTAGCCGATTAGCGTAATTAGTACTTAAAGCGTATGACCCGAACAGCTAGTAAGACGCGGTGCTAATAATAATAAGTTCTTGTGGTTGCAATCATTTGTTTTTCCCTTTTTCCACAAATATTTTCGTTTGTTCTTTTTGATAGGCCCACAAATAATATGTTTTCATTGAGGGGATCGACTTCACAATAGCCCCCCNCCCCCCGCCCATCCACACACACATTTTGGAAAATTTACATTTTTATGGTTGCGATCGCTTGTTCTGGATTGAACCGCAAAAAGTATGCTTTGTTCCGCATATGTTCTTGCACAAATTGACACGAACTTGTGACACTTAGCTTACTTATGAGGGGCCAACTTCATGGTAGCCTCCCCCACTTTGAAAAATCCATGTATTTATGATTGCATTTGTTTGTTTCGGACTGTCCCACAAAAATTTCATTTGTTCAGTTTCGATAATCTCACAAATGGTATGTTTACATTGTGACTGACAAATTTACGATTCTTCCCTCCCATATTTGAAAATTGAAATTTTTATAGTTGCGATCGTTTTTTTCTCGTTTGTTTCGGATTGTTTAATTTATTTATTTTTGTATGTGTTTTGATATGACTCCAAAATTAATAATATTTTAACATTTGACATCCATGAATTTGACCTTGTTCTCTTTTAAATACCTTTTTTTTATGATTACAGTTATTTTTTCTTTATTTGTTTTGGGAATGTTCTGCAAAAAAAATTAGTTTTTCTGTTTTGATACGCTCACAAATGATATGTTTACTTTGAACCACCATGAAGCTGCCTCACTGACCTTTCTCCCTAAAACATTTAAAAAAATATGGTATTATTGCAATAATTTGTCCTGGAAAAAAAGTTTGATCTATTTTTATAAACCATGTATGGTTACATTGCACATCCATGACTCCCCTCCCCCACCTTTTAAAAATCAATATTTTTATGGTTGCAATCGTTCTTTGTTTGTTCCGGATAGTTCCTCGAAAAAAAATACACACATTTCGTTTTGGCAGGACAATACATGATATATTTACTCTAGGAGCGTGGATTGACACCTTTTTGTTAGCCATATTCTCCACATGAACACATACAACTTTTAAAAATCGATATTTTACTTTTGCAATCGCTCTTCGTTCATTTTAGATTTATTCTTCATTTCTTTGCTGGCATTCTTCATTTTATCTTTGTTCTCGTTCTTGGTTCATTTTAGATTTTTTTTTAAATATTTTCATTTTTGTTTAAAGTTTGTTGTTAGTTGGTTTGACAGTTCCTTAACATGTTAATCTTTATTTTGTTCTGAATTTCTTTTAAAAAATGTGTTTATTTCATGTTGATAGTTTTAAAATTAATATAGTTTTATCACTATACTAAGCATGGAGCATCAAGTAATGAATGTCCCACCCTCTCAGTCAAAGTATGAAAAATATTGTCCTTGATTCACGCACTATGCACCAAAACACAATAAAGAGGCGAAAAAAGTCAGAAATACAAATACTGAGGAAACCTTAGCCTACATCTTATTGCATGTCATAAATCTCATAATAAAGAAAAGTATTTTATACCCCTCACTTCCTCCTAAGCTCCAAAATATTGGTTTCGTCTGCTTGGGCAGATGTGAAATTATCGAAAGATATCTGAGATATTATCTCCCTCTTCTCCCACCCCCTCAAGAGAGCTCAAAACTATGTTATCCTAAAGCATTGACATCGCACCAGCCCTTTGTTTGCTACTACAGTGAAATCTACCTTAAACGGACTCTTTATTAAGCGGAAACTTGTCTTGAATGGAAATATTTTACGGCCCTGTGACTTTAGGGCTGAAAAACATGGTAAAGTTCTCTGGATTAAATGGAAACTGTCTAACATGGAAACGGAATTCAAAATAAGCCCTTATATGGAAAGTTTCCAATGTTCCGGTGGACATCGTCTGGAAAATTTTTGGTATCTTATACATTCTATAGAATTTTCTTTTCTTTAATTCTTCTTTTATATTATTAGGAGTTCAAATATTACGCCAGGTATATTTACTTTCTCCTTATAAGTGCTTTTCCTATCTTGCTTTCAAAATTGTTAACTTTTATTGCCTCTTGATTGTTATCACTGTTCTTCCCAGTTTCTGCGCTAATGACTTGTCAATCACCTTTATGATTCAGTTTTTAACGGTATAGCGTTACTACCTGTATTGAAATTTAACTGTTTGTCCCTTCCATAAATTTTACTCGATATAGACTCTAGGCCTGCATTTTTTATTTAGTCTGGCAGTTCTTATTATGGTTTCAAAGATAAGAGTTGTGCTTGATCTAAACACGAGAGTAAAAGTCATTCATCTGAATGAGTGAGATAAATTATCTGTTGAGCTTATCATGAAGATGTTTAGCAGCGGTAAAACTAAAGTGTAAGAGATTCTAAAGAAGAAAATGGAAATTTTGAAGTTGTGGTAAAACTGTGCTAATGGGAAAATAAAACTAAAGAAAACTGCAAACAAAGACATTAATGAACTGGTGTGTGAGTGGTTTGTCGGTTTTAGGGCGAAAAATCATCGTGAATCGGGTCCAATGGTGCAGGAATACGCAAAAAGGTCGCTCTAAAACTGGGGAAAACTGAATTCAAAGCATCTAACGGATTGTTGGCGAGTTTTCGCAAAATATATCGAACATTTTTTAACAAATTTTGTAGTGAATCGAGTGGTGTAAATAGTGAAACCTTTGAAGAATGGGTTGCTAAACTTCCCTCGATGATTGAGGGATATGAACCTGGAAACTTACCAAATGGAGACTATAAAGGGCTGTTTTTTCACGCGCTATCGAATAAATCACCATGTTTGTGAGGAAAATTTTGCAAAGAAATATTGACTGTTTTTCTATGTGGTCTTATTTCAGGTGAAATGCAGAAACCCTTAGTTATTAGTAAGGCGGCAAAGCCACGATGTTTCAGAAACATGGACATACGTAAACTTCCCTTCGGGTGGAGATCCAACAAGAAGTAGTGGATGACGCCACAGATCATGGAGGAATGGTTAACTGCTTTTAATGGCAGAGTGAAAAGAAAAACCTGCATGTTTTTTTAATTTTTATAACACAACATGCTACCCCTACATTGAACTTTACAACGTGTGACTTGCTTGGTTCCCTTCAAACACCACAAGTATTTCTCAACCAATGGATCAGAGCACTATTCAGAATGTTAAAGTGCACTATCATAAATTATTAATGCAATCTTTGCTCGCCCATATGAACTATACATCATCCTCCTCTGAGCTTGCAAGAACCATCTCGGTTCTAGATGCGGTTATTTGGATAAGTCAAGCTAAGAAGTAGTTGTTGCCAGAAAATGTGACCGATTGTTTTGAAAAAGCAGGATTTTCAATGAGGGGAGCCCTTGCTATTCTGATTCTTCAACACTGACCAGCCAACGAAATTATCAATCCTTAAGTCCAAACAGTTGACTGACGTAGTATCAGCTTACGCCTGTGCCTCTGTGCAGACACAAAAGGCTGCTTGATGTACACTACCATAATAAAGTCATGTCTGCATGCAAAGCACTAGAGTTGCCAGTGGTCGTAATGCCCTTAAATAAAAATACACTTCATCCATGACTTTTTGAATATATGAGAGGGGTTCAAAACAGTATCAATACATCATTTACAAACAAAGAATGTAAATTATATATTAAACACATGGGTTTTTACTAAGAATCCCAGGCATACTTGAATATACTAACTTTAGTAAACTTTTACTAACACAAAGAATGATTTTGAGGTCCATAGAGCGAAAATAAATTTCTTTAAATGCAATTTGCAAATAGTTTAATATCTATGCATCATGATTAACTATTCCTACTGACATTTCTTATCTAATCTTTAAAGTAATGTGTAGTTATTCATGCATCTATTCTATTTGTTGTATATTTTATGCCTGTCATTTTCATATCTAAATTTAATTTCAACCTCACCATAAACAAAATGTTCTCTAAATGTTTGGTTAATTGTTTAATAATTAGGAAGATAAAGCTTCATAATGTCACTTCATACAAATTATATATAAAAGTTGTTTTTTAATATTTTTTTTTTTCTAGGCCAGTGAAGAATTAGAGGATCGAGAGTCGCTAGCTCAAATAGCCGCCTCAGGAGAGGATTCTTCCCTTAGTGATGGAGAAACGTATATAGGTTAATACTTTCATTCACACAATATTTAGTACATATTCAAGCAGAAGATCTTTAGGTCAAATGGTAGTAATAATCTTATGTACCTTCATTGTAATTGCGAGGGTAACTATTGGTCACTATGGTAATCATGGACTGAGGAAATCCTACAGACTGGTTTTGCTGTAAAGGAAAACTTCCTGCACCGTTGACGGAGACTTGACCCCATCTTTATTGGGTAGAATGGTTGATTGACACTTAACATATATTTGTATCTAGCAATAAAGTGTTTTTTTATTTGAGAATAATTTTAGAATTAAAATCAAATTTATTAAAGTTTATGTTAGTAGATAGAATCAAAGTTGTCCCTATTGCAGGGCTTAAAATTATCTTGAAATAAAAAGTTTTAGTCCCAATCATTTATTAGGAACAAGAGGAATTGTACTAAATATACCTTCACATATTTGAGATGCAAGGACCTGTACTACAAACCAAGGAGAAAGCGATATACCCAATATATGGGTATAGCTTGATCATAATCAGAAAAAATGTATGTTATAACTTTTTTTTAAAACTTATTTCAAGTATTTCTGAACCGTTTAATTGTATCATCATGTGGCTTATAAGCTAACTTATAAATTGTGATGTAGGTTAAAAAAAATATTGTGGTTTTTGTTTTGAGAGAGGGTATAATGAAATATTTCTTTTTATTCAGCACTATGGGAATAAACAAATATATATATATTGAAGTTGAAGTCTCTCTTTTTTTTGTGTCTAAACAATTTCATTATTAAACTATTATTTGTTACATATCTTTATGTTAACGCTTTAACAACAGGGAGGATTTAGTGTTATATATTCATGGGCATCATATAATCTTTGATTTACTATGTTATTTGCTTACACCGTCTTAAATCATACTTGTTTGGTTAAAGTTTTAATTTTTGTTCCAGAAAAATACACACGAGGTGTTAGTGCTGTTGAAAGTATCCTTACATTGGATCGACTTCGACAAAGTGTAGCATTGAAGGAACTTTTACAATCTCAAGGGCAGTCTATGATGAGGAAAACTGCAAGTGTTCCAAACTTCTCCCAGGTAAAACATGTACCAAGTATGAACTAATTATTAAATTGATCAACTCACATTAATAAAAAGCGTTTTTCTTACAGAAATAAAATACATTTGATATTGTCTTACTTACTTAGAACGGGGCTAGCAATTACATTGTCTGTCCTAGTTTCATTATATTCCTTTAACCATAATATAATTAAAAAATACTTAGCGGACACGCCTCAATTGTATACTCATCTTTATTATAATAGACAGCTTAAATCTTCCCTCAGAAACTAAAATATTCTCTTGAGCCAAAACACCTTCCCAATTGAAGACTTTTTCAAAAGTGAACACTGAAATTGCAAAAGCTAAATAACTGTATAAAAATCTAAAGATAGCAGACACAATACCGTAAACATCAGTCAATATATTTTAAACTAAAGATCTAGGAGATGATATTATCTTGTGTTGAGCATTAGCAAGTGAAAAATTTATACTTCTGTCTTAGCCATTATCACCAGGGAATATACAAAAGAATCTAATTTCTCAGTTATAAATTCAATTTGAAATAAAAGTGACATAAAACATAAACATAGTGTTCTAAAAACCCCAAGATTCCTATAGACCTGTAAAACCGGGTAAACACAGATAATGGTTTTTGTTTGGAAAAACACAAGGTATTTCACACCAAAAAGAAAACTTGGAATGGCTGTGGCTTTTTTAACTTTAACCTGCAATCTTTAAATTAGAGTTGGGTTGAATCCACTGTTTGACAAGCCCAATCTCGAAGCCGAAACTCCAATACATTTTAATCTGAATCTTGGAAAAAAATATTTAATGAGTAAAATTAAATACGATACCATAGTAGAACATAGTAACTAATTCTTATTGTTCTTTTTTTATTATCGATCATCATAATATTCGTATATTCAGTTAAGTGTTAAATGACTGGTTTGGAGCCTGATTGTTAAGTTTGTCTCATAATTATAATAGATTTCGAACCACCAATAAGCAGTTGTTTTATTTTCTTTAACACTTCTTACTACTCGTTTGGGTTTTATGCTTATTAGGCAGTATTAAAGCTTTAAAACACAATTTCAGTTAATTATATTCTTTCAAGCGTCTCAAATCTGAGATTTTCTTGAATGCTTGAATTTTGAATATCCTCAAAGTTTCAAAGCCCATCGCTTTTATAAATATTAGGCCTTTACATTGCAGAAAAAGCAACCTGAATAAATAATCTTGTTAAAGCGCTTACCTCCCACCCCACCTTTTTTTTCTCCTTGAAACATTGGTTCTGTAACAACTGCATATATTTCCCCAATAAGGTCAAATTCTTCAGTTCTAAACATCAATGGCATAACTGTACAATAGTCATATTTATGGAAAGTGAAAATACATTATTTTATACTACGATCTAAATAAAGTGTCCGAAAAAATGAGGATTCTGGAAAACTTGAAAATAAATAGAATTTTGTATAAAGAAAATACAATTGGATTTGGATCAATCAACATGGGTTAATTGGATAAATTGTATAATTCAAACCCACCTTGATTCCCCATGAATATCCTATTCATATAAATCATAAAAATTAACATTTAATTCAAATTTTTTGATAACTCGAAGCATATAATTTGTTAATTCTTTTTGAGTTTCAACTCATTTCAAACCTAACTTAACAATGCTGGAACGCTGAATGATGGCGATTCTTGTTGAAGTAAACAACAAAAATATCCAAGAATCCTCTTATGAAAAAGACAGCATAGACATTCAAGCAGAAGAGCCAATGCCATCCGTTTCTGAAACACTTATAGTGACTGAAAGCCTTAGAAGATTCACTGAATCCCAACCAAACGTCTAATATATAATTTTTAATGCAATCAATGAACGTAAAGAGATTATTTATTGTGTCAAGATTAGAAAATTAGAACAAACCAAGATAACTAATTTTTTTTCTAATGTAATGGCAAACACTGATCTAACTCTGCAAATGTTATGTTATTTTTTTCCAAGTTTTCATATTTGGTGTTTACCTACTTCTTGTATTTTCATGTATGCATAGTTTATGTGAGTTTTAGATAGCATATAAGTTATAATAATACTTAGAACCACATCTTACTACCTGTTTGGGTTATACGCTCAAGTACTAATTATGCTAATTGGTTAGGAATTGAAAAGATTGAATATAGAGGAAGTGAACCCTCATTTGTGTTGGGGGAGAGTAGAAAACCATTTATGAACACACACACACACACCCCTCCTTCCATTTCACCCGGGTGAGATTCAAACTTCGTTCTCCCCGTCCTTAGTAGTTTTGCTCAACACGAAACTAGCGCGGCAGTAGACTACACCACCTAGGTGGGTCATATAAATTTTGTGTCTTAATATATACCATATTTTTAGATTATTTATTTATTGTGTACCAGCAGCTTAAATATTTATAAAATGGTTAATTCAAGATTTGGAGATTTCAAATTATTTTTTTTAGATATGCCTTGGACTTTGAATTATATTAATAAGTTTTACAGTAGTATCAACCCTGACCATTGTCTTATCAATGAAATAGTGTTGAAAATTTTATTCTCATTCACTAAACATTTTTAGGTTTTTATTTAGATAATTGACTATCATACATTATACATCCTCAATGTGTTCAGGTGAACAACGTAGGGACATTACTAAAATTTATTATTTTTGTTGTCATGATAGCCTCACATTTGGGGCTATTAAAATGATTTCAGTTTTTGAATATAGACATTTCTTCACTGCTTATGATTTTGGAAAAGATATTCTTTATAAAGTTTGTCATGATACATATATAAAACTGTTGTACAGCGACTTGGCCTCCTTTGGGATTAAATAAATGTATTGTTGTCAACCCCTCCCCTTGGGCCACAAGTGTCAGTGTAAATTTCATATTTTTAAAGAAATTGACTTCTGTGGGGACTTCATTTTACTTATGTATAGTGTATTATGCAAAATACACTTTAAGCTACCAACAGTAATTATTCATTAATCATGATTATTCTTCATTCAATACCTTACATTAAAGTAATTTACTTTATATCCATAATTGTTTCCAGCTTATAACTCTGGTCAGTTTGTTATTCAAGCCATTTATTTTCCACTACTGGGTTGCTGGGCCTGCCATAGAGTGAACTAATTAGATTTTCATAATGTGTTTGCACATTATACAGTTTCATAAAGAATAAATCGTTTACAAACTGAATGGTGTTTTATTAAGTATCTTTCTAAATAACAAACACTTGAGATAATTTTTTAATACTAGAGGATGTTGACTTTTTTTCACTCTATTTAATGGTTTCGGGGGATGTTTTATATTTAATTTGTAAATTGAATACTTATTCATTTCCTTTTACCCAAAACATATTAAATATAGTTTTTGTATCATTGTGTTTGACTTACATGCTTGACCTTGACCTGAGAGTTCTCATCTCAACCAAAGGCATTGGTGTCTGGGGGCTATTCATGTTCTTGAATTCTTGAACAAACTCATGTCAACTTCTGATGTAGTTCTTTTTACTTTTACTACTTCATTCAATTTTTCTTTATATGGTTAAGTAAGTCGTGTTTTGTTGGCTCATAGCAAAATAATTTAACAAATAGTAATATAGTTCTAGATAAAGAAAAAAATTTACTTAAAATTAAATGTATATTTAAATATTTATGTAACATACAATTTATTAAAGGAAATTGGTCACGTTTTAGATTATGCGCTTTGACGGTGGCCTAGATGTCGGAGGCGTGGTAAGATCTGAAAGTGCCACAGATCTTAACATGGAACTTCTAGGAAGCCAAGCAGTACGTGATACCAGGAGTAGGCCCTCTACGCTACCTAACCCAGAAGATGTTCATGTACCATCATCTAAACCGTTTGGGCTTGGTGTGTATTTCTACAACTTTTCATTAAGAGGGTGGAGGTTTTGAATTTTGGTATTTTAATTGTCTGCTCATAGTATTTATCTAATAGTATAATTTCTTCAAATTAATAACTTTTGAGCCATCAATTCGGACCAATGTTCCTATTTTTATTTCTTGGGTTGGCT
This sequence comes from Timema douglasi, assembly GCA_901482245.1. Taxonomy (NCBI): domain Eukaryota; kingdom Metazoa; phylum Arthropoda; class Insecta; order Phasmatodea; family Timematidae; genus Timema; species Timema douglasi. Next base: position 126,352 of record CABEEJ010000845.1, on the reverse strand, counting down.
AATTTTCAAACCCAGCTTCCCTTTGTTTGGTTTTATGTGATGTTTAAATAATATCTACATTATTTATTTTTATTAATATTTTATGTTTTAAAGTGCTAAAGCTGTGTTTTTTGGCTATGTGTGGTACTCTGATAAGTTATTTGTCGGCATTGTTGTTTTAAAGTGCATGCTAAATTTTTATTTATGGCTTAAGATTAAATATTTACTCCTGTATTTAATATATCCAAGGGTTTTTAAAAATAATCCGATTTTTTGTTTGTTAATTAGACAGTAAATTTTTGACACTTCTTTCATAATAATTTTTTTTTTCTTTTAAGATCCATTTTTTGTGTTTGTATTTATAAAACAAGATTTTGCCCAAAATATAATATTGATGACTAATCATGAGTAGTAGTATTCACTATCTCCTGCGTGCCCATTCCCATTTTTATAGAATTGCTATCTTTATGTCACTCATTAAGTCTTAGTTTATGTGAGAATTTTAAACAGGTATCTAATTATTTAAATTAATACAAAATATGAAATAAATATTTACAGAAAATAGTCCTAAACATGAAAGTGGATACAATTTCATTAATTTGTTAGTTGTTGATGATGATGTGATTTCCCTCCACATATTCCTTATTACCTCTTCAGGTTATGTTATTTTGCAAATTAAACTCTTTCTATACACTAGTTATATTGCTTAAATTCTGATGTCTTTTTAAACATTGACATAAAGTTAACACTCGTGACCCACTTTACAACACATGCCCTTCTTACAAATGGCTTTTGAACCCATTTCAAAGAGACACACAAACCACAATCCAACATATTATGCTTAAAGAAGATCATTATCATTTCAAGATTTGTTTTATCATGTTTTACAATAATGTCTATTAAAATAGCCTGTGTTTCTAGATATTTGCAATTATTTCCTTACGTGTACCTTATATATACAGTAGTATATTGTGTAAATTTCTTGTTTGGAAAAATAATTGTTTGGATCTATTTATTTTATGTGTGCTTATATGCATTGAAATATTTAAATTAACTGTGTTTGCAAAGCCTAATGTTTTTATTCAAATCTAAGTTAAACTAGACAAATTTTGTTGTTTGTTATTGTGAGATTAATGTATATTAATTTCACTTGAACAAGAATATAATTTTCAAAGGGTTTTATTCATTATATTTGAAGAAGGTACCTTCTTCAAATATAATGCAATTGCCTCATAAAGCTAAAAGAGGTTTTCCATATAGAGAAAAAAAAAGTTTTATTTTAAATTTGTTTAGCAGATCCCCTAAGTTGATGAATAAAGTTAGAAGTTTTACAACATTTGATTCATTTGCAAAGGATTTTATGTTAACATTAATGTAATTTTTATACCATCTAAGAATATAAAAAATTTAAAAATAGTTTAATGTTTTATAAATAAAGATACATTTTTGGAATTCTCGAGATTATTGAACCCAGAATTTTTTTGAGTAATTGTGGGTGTTGAAATCAGAACTATTTTAAAGACAAGTCATTGATAAACGTTAATAATTTGTTTTTTTATTAGATTTGAACAATTTTTTTCAAATTTTCCTATTTGAGCAAAGATGGCAGTGTCCTTTTTAATATCCTTTCATAACATTCTGTTCTGAGTGATAAGATCAATTAATACTTTTCCATAGTAAAATATCAATTTTATTGAGTTTTTCTCTAATCTTAAAAGTATTTATTTTTCTATCTTAATTTCAATTATTATTGAAAAGGTATCCTTTAAACATTTTCTATTCTCTTATAAATCGTTAATTACTGCCCTATTTTTCTCCGGTTACATTTAAGCTCTTGTGAATCCTAGATTTTAATTTTCTAATTGATTCTGATTTTTGGCTAACTGATTAAAATCAAACCTCTTGCTTAAAAGAAATTTTGAATTCATTTTAAATCAAATTTGATGGCCTAGAAAAAATTGAGTCAATCCAAATCTAATCTAATAGACATACCATTTTATTCATTCTTTTAATCAAATCTGAAGTTATAAACAAATTATATTAAATATTTTATATTAAAATAAGTTAAAATCAAATAATGTATTTATATTTACTGTTTAAATCGAATATGTGTTGAATATTTTACTCTGCTAAGTTTTTGAATCCAAACCAATAATCAAATATACAAAAAAAAAAGATATTTTGATAAAATATTATTAGGAGCCCTAACCCCAAAATCTGATACATCAATTAAAGATTACACCACTTTTTTAATTTTAGGATAAAAGTTGATACATATTTACAAAAAGGTATGCCTAGTTATGTTTTTAAAATCCAAATATTCACTGTCACAAACAACTGTTCCCTACATGATTCTTATAAGAACTTAAACTCAATTTCATTTCTTTTTTCACTGTACCGTGCAACTGGTTTTCGGTCTAATTTTTTAAGCATATGAATTATAGATTCTAACTTTGAACTTAAATCATCATATCCGAATCTAGAGCTTATTTAGATTGAAATTTGGATCTATTCCAAATCTTTACAATGTTAATATTTGATACCTCGAATATAATCCAAATCATAGTAAGATTCAGATTTAGATTGGAAATTTATAAGTTTCGCATAAGCTAAGTTACCTTATTAAATGTAGTAAAGAAAATTATTTAAACCCTTTAAAACCATTTACAGTGTTTAAATATAAGAAGTAACAAGAAACCATGATATATAGTTAACATATATTTCATTTTAAATTAATTCTATATATTTTTTTTCTGATCATTATGATGGGTTCAATTGTATTTTAAACGATTTATTTTCTGTTATTTTTGAACCAATTAAGTTATATTATATCAATAATATTAAATTCATACACAGTTACCTATTAAAAATCTAAACTAATAAATGTAATCTTTAAACTATTGATTTAAATTATAAATGATCTTTAGATAAGTTGTTGTATATTTAGAGATTTTGCTGTAATTATATGAATCTAATAATAATGTTTCCATATAATAGGTGGTAACATAATTTGTATTGGTTTACAATTATAAAGTGGTCCTTTGAATCTACAGCTTTCTTCAGATTATGTACTAGGTATAAACGAGTAGTTGGAATAGTTGAGCTCAAGCTAACCTTTTAATAGATACTCGGGCTCGAATAAAAAAGATTTATAGTTCCCTGAAATTTCAACTAAGGCCATTTGTTGATTTTCTATTGTGTTTCTGGTGGTGGATGTCTTACAGTTTTCTTTTCTCTTCACTCATTTGGATGTTTTTATCATATTTGTATTGGTGGTGAGGGGAGGTGAGCTGAGTGACAAAGGCCAACGAGGCAAACAAAGAGTATAGTGTGCAGACATTTGGTCATTGTGGTGTAAATATAAACAACTAAGCAAATTGGTTGTTGAATTGAGGGGCGTATGAGAGAGATTAAGAAGGTATAGAAAGGACTCTCTTAATATACTTGGCTCACACAAATAGCCTAGTGTAAGACTCTATCTTAGTGCAAAAGTGTACAAGTTACACACTGTTTACTCGAAAATGTAGAAAGACTACCATGATGGGTTACACAATTGTTAAGCTTATGAGAGAGGGTAAAAATAGGACTAATTTTCAGAATTAACATAGCTTACATCTGTGTTCCAGAAGAGGGTTGTACTTAAATAATATAAAATATAATAATAATAAATGTTTCAGTTACTTATAATCCTATTTTTATTCAAAAATTAATTTTAATATAACTTGTTATTTATTTTTATTCAAACAATCATTTATTTTAATTTTCAAACTAATGTTTTCATTACAAGGCTATTTATGCTATTTTAATTTCAAATGTATTTCTTATAATTTTAATAAATAACAAATTTTTTATGTAAATTGAAAAATGACACCTGCTGTCGTTCATATTATGTATTTAGTTAACTCAATTTCATTCTAATAAGCTTACTGGAACTCGACCTAAGAGAAAAAACCTTGTTTTTGTAAACCCCTAATTCTTTCTTTTAGTAATTCTAAACGAATAAGTTACAATGAAAACCTTAAAAATTGAAGAATGATAAGCTTTCTATGATGAATAAGTAATATGAATCTCTACAAAGAGAAATCATTAATGATTATTATTAATTAGTTTAGTCATTTTAATGAGTTTTTATTGATTTATAATAATTACAAATAAGTGAATAAAGTAAAAATGTTAATTTTATTATTATTATCACTGCGTCTTACTACCCGTTCGGGTTATACGCACTTACGCTAATGTGTAATGGTAGGGTGATTGTGAGATGAAATGAAGGACCTACAGTTTAACGTGGAATCCGAACCACGGTGGAGTTCTGGCATTCCCCACATTCACAAGATGTCTTGTCAGAGGTGAAGGAGGGGTTTAGTAATCAGATAAATCTGTGCCGGGACCGAGGATTGAACCCCGGCCGCCAGCACAGAAGTCTGACATCTTACCCCTAGACCGCTAGGTCACCATGTAAAAATGTTATCTTTTTTTTTTTACTAAGCAGATTATAGCCTAATACACTGCTCTGTCGTGTGGTTATAGACTAATACACTGCTATGTGTCTGGTAATTATAGACTAAGACACTACTATGTCTCTAGTGGTTATAACCTAAGACACTGCTTTGTCTGGTGGTTATAGCCTAAGACAATACTATGTCTCTTGTGGTTATAGCCTTAGAGACTACTATGTCTCTGGTGGTTATATCCTAAGACACTGCTATGTCTCTGGTTGTTATATCCTAAGACACTACTATGTCTCTGGTTGTTATATCCTAAGACACTACTATGTGTCTGGTTGTTATATCCTAAGACACTACTATGTCTCTGGTGCTTATAGCCTCAAACATTGCTATGTATCTGGAGCTCATAGCCAATTTTATATACATATCCTCCTCAGACCCCACAGTTAGATGAAAATATTTTTTTAGTTTTTATGATTGATTTCATCTCCAAAAAAATCAACTTCAAGCTTAAAAAATTAAATTTTATTTTTTTCACATTTGTTATATTTTATTTGGCATGTAACCTATTGGTTACTTCGGGTCTTAAATACTTTTTAAAAAAATACATGAATTTTTTTATTTTAGAAAAGTTAACATAAAAAACACTAAAAGTACACAACATTTAGTAACTGTAATTCTACATTTCATGAAATAGTTTGAAACAGTTTCTATTAGCATTTAGACAAAAAAAAACATTGCAGGTTGAACATTTCACACGGCATTTTGGACTGCTGCAGCCAGGAAATCTGCATCGTGATGGCTTAGCTTCTGTAGGAATTTCTGGCATGTGTTCACATTTTTTGGTTCGTCGAGCATCATGTGGTAGTGGAACTGTTGCCTTTCGTTTTCTTGTACTCACATTATTAGGCTGCTCATTTTCTTCACTCGAGTTTTCATTAGATGCGAGAGATGAGTTCAAAAGGCTGTGAGCTACTTCCACGCGAAAATCCATATAGTCTAATTTGTGTCTTCTAGGAGTTCCTTCTGTTGCTTCAGAACGCCTGTGTTCTATCCACGAGCTCGCGATTGCTAAGTCAATCATGTGAAAAAAGAGTCTAACTGTCCATTTTCTTGTTCGAGCACAAATCCTATAGTAAGAAATCATTCTATCAAGAAAATCGACACCTCCCATGTTTGTGTTGTACTCCTTTATCATGTGAGGTCGTTTTACCATCACAAATTCTTTCGAATGTTTGCACCAACGACGAATATTCTCTTCCGGTTCTACACCATGAGCTGAGGATGTAATGATAACAGCTTTATTGTCAAACCATTTCAACGCAGAAATTTGATCGTCGTTTCGAACTAGCAAATCATGGGATCCTCTACCAGATCTTCTCATTTCAAGGTCAGTCTTAAATTTTTGAATATCAAATCTGGACTTTTGTAGTGTTCCTGTGCCTTGTAGTTCTTTATCTGAGTGAAGAATATCAAGAAGATGAATAGATGTGAAATATCTGTCCATGAACACTTCTGCTCCAGGGGGTAAATGTTCTGACAATTTCACAAAAACTTTTCCCCCTATGTCAAGATCTTGTGCCACTGGATCATTGGTTATGGTATCACCCTTACCTTGGTATAGAAAAAAATCTAGTGGTAGTCCATCTGGTGCTGCACAGACAAAAACTTTCAAACCACATGGGTTAGGCTTTCCTCTGATGACTTGACGCATTGCCACTTGACCCCAGAATGGTACCATTTGTTCATCAATGGCTACTTTCAAACTTTTCGGGTTTGAAACACAAGCTTGATGGATATTATTTATTATCGGCTGCAACTTCCAAAATTTGTCTTTCGTTTTTTCATCATCAGTAATTAAGTCATCAACCACAAGTTTGAGGTTATTTCTTATTTTAAAGTATCGATTCCTGGTAATTAAATCTGCTATTTGAGGAACTCTAGTTTTACATCCCCAATACATCCTAATTCTAGGATATTTGAGATATGACATAATTATAGAAACTCCTATGAAGATTTTCACTTCAATTTCACGTAATTCAAGGGGTACACCACTATCTTTCATGTACCTGATATTTGTACATTCAGCTATTTTGTGGTACACATCTTTTCCCACATACCTTTCAAAGCGATCAATGGGATCCATCATCTCGCCAATTACATCTTGTATATCAGGTGGAGGAGCAGGAGGTAGAGGCTCAAATTTATCTTTACGTACCCATTTGGCATCTATGTGCAAGTGTTCAATGTTAGGATCTTCGTCAGAACTTGTGACTAAATCAATATCGTTAGCAGCATTATCAAAGCAAGGGTTGTATGTTCTGTCATCTATGTCATCCTCATCTGAGAGAGCTGATAAGTCAGAAAGTTCATTTAGTTCCTCTTCAATTTGAATATGAGATAGTTCTGCAACAAACATCACAACCAGTTTAGTGAAAGGATTTTTTTTAAACAACATTTACTAAGAAAATAAATCAATATATTGCTATGTAGGATAAACATTCATGTGCTCACTTTAGTAAATGAAAATAAGAACATAACTAATTATTTATCAGTATAAAAATAAAACATAATATTATTGAAAGTTTTATCATTGAAAGACTAGAACCCAATGTAACCAGGAGGTTACAATAAAAGAAAGAGCCTTACAAGTCATACAGATTATCCCTATTTCAATATATTTTGTGCTCAATGTATCTATCAGTGCTTACATTGAAACATTTTTTTTTTTCATATTTCAAAAGACTACTTAAATATTAAAATTTACTCACTTTCACGAGAGCGTAGAATTCTGCTTGAACAAGGGTCCGCCATCTTGATCATAATGATGATTAACCAGTGTGTTTTAAAGTCTAAGCACTCTGTCTTCACAGTGGTACTACTAAAGACACCTAGGAGCCATGATTCGAACTGTAAAAACTCTCAAGGGCATTTTGTTTGATTTCTGGCGGGATTTTTAAAAGATGTAACCTATAGGTTACGCAGGGTCTGAGGAGGATATATATATATATATATAAAATCATGTATATAAATCATTTCTGATGTTTTTATTAATATTTTTGGAAACAATTTTGTATAAAGTATGTGCTTGAAAACTTATATGCAATTCATTGTAATGTGATTTTTAATTAAGTATATCAACCATACTTAAATCACTATTAAATTGACTATATACTATGGTATTGCCATGCCAATAATTAGGTTAATAAAGATTCGTTATTATTCAGATGTCACTTAAACTTAATTTTTTAAAGAGCTGAATTATCAAGCCATGTTCATTTATAAATAAGTAATAAATTTGTTTTCATTTTTCAATTAAGAAGACTTTATTTTGATTTAATTAAACATTTTTTATATAATATCTTATTACATTTTAAAGTGTGTTTTATTAAATCTAAAAAAATTAACAGATGAATATTATTAATAATCACTGTCCCTTTATTAAGGACTATGTTTACAGACTTTATTTTTGTTGCTAAGCTTTGAATTTATTTAGTTTTTTTTAAAATTTTTGAAATATTTTGGCTAGTGTGTTGTTGAGTGCTTTTGCTTTAAGAATGGGAGTAAGTCAAATTTCTTTTTTTTTTCACAAACATACCAAATGATTTTATGTAGAAAATTTTTAAAATCACTTTTATATCTAAAATATTATTAGGGTTATATAAAACTTATTGTTTAAAACGAATAATTAATAAAAAGTTTTGTTGCAATTTGTCCGTTCTCTTTTGGGATTCATATTTTCCATTTTGTCAAGTTTTAGTGGCTCACTTGCATTAGCTACAAACCTATCACATTGACCCGAAAATAAGCCACACACCTAAAATACAATCTTTAGTAAAGTGAAAAAAAAAAAATTTTTATTTGAAAGTGAATCCACTTTAAAAGTAATCAATTATATGCCACCATATTGTCTTTAACTGGTTTTGTTTTCAAAGTATTTACCTCTCTTATTTTTAAGAATTTATTCTTTTTTTGTTAATATACTAATGTATATCATTGATCTAGAGGTATAATTTTAATCATAATCTATGTGTTATCTATTATTTATTAACACGGCAATTTCATTCTGAACTCAAAACGTGAGATAAGTTAGCCATTGGAAACTAACTAAAACGTTAGCCTTTCCTTCAGTCAGAGATACAATTTTTTATATATGTTTTTCATATTATTCAATTTTTTAAATAAATTTGAAAATTAATAGACCTATTTTCAAAGCAAAAAAAATAAGGAAAATAATAAAAGACCTATAATATCCCAAACTTAGTAATTAAATTCACTAAGTTCTGGTCATAGTAGAATAACAGTTAACAGCAGACTGCAACAAAAATTATGTTGGATAGATGTGTGAAAATTAAAATTAGCAGACATAGAATGTTCGATTGTAACATTTTGACAGCCATTATGCGTTTTAAGTTAAATTTGTGCTATTAGAGTCAAGGTCCACTTATTTTTTAATAACCTTTTTTAAAGCTAAATAGTAAATAGCACTATCCTTTCCATTGATGTAACTACATCCACCAACCCTGGTGGCGTAATTAGCTAACATGCTAGTTTAGTGTTGAGCTAGACTGCCGAGGTATGGGAGATCTAGATTTGAATCTTGCTCGGATGAACTGGAAGTGGTTTTTACTAAAAAAAAAAAAAAATCTGCTCTCCCTCTACGCAAATGTGGGTTTACTTTCTCTTTATTCAACCTTCCCAATTCCTAACCCATTTGCATAATTATTACTTAAGCATATAACCTGAATGGGAAGTAAAACGTGGTGCCAAGTATTAATTAACTACTCAGTTTAACATTTGTGATATATTATTTAAGTGTGCAATCTATTTTCTGTTCAATACGGTAAGTAGTTTCTCTGGTTAAAGTTTAAAGAGAAATACACTATAGTTTTTGAATCGATTGTACAAATAATTATCATATGTATATAATTATAATTTATTCAGTGATAGTAGAAATTTAATTTATCTTCAAGTTAATAAGACAAAACTAATATAAATAATGCAATAGCTATTATTTAAAACGTGACCTGGCGGTCTAGGGGTAAGGTGTCAGACTTCTGTTCTGGCGGCCGGGGTTCAATCCTCAGTCGCGGCAAAGATTTATCTGATTACCAAACCCTTCCTTCACCTCTGACAAGACATCTTGTGAATGTGTGGGGAATGCCAGGCCTCCACCGTGGTTCGGATTCCACGTTAAACTGTAGGTTCTTCATTTCATCTCACAAACACCCTACCATTACACATTAGCGTAAGTGCGTATAACCCGAACGGGTAGTAAGACGCGGTGCTAATAATAATAATATTATTTAAAAATTAAATAGGATGACAGTAGTACTTTAAAATTTGTGATATATCTTTTTAATTAAAAGGAAATCGATGATACCCTTAGAATTTTAAAAAGAATAGAAGTAATAATATTTTAATAAATTTATCACCAAATAAAATATGATATTTTATTAAGTTCTTGGTCATTAGAAACCAATAAATATCCTTCTCATTTTACTCTTAATTAATCATACCTATTATTATATCTTAATGTCTCCAAAGTCAATTATTTAGCATTGTGTTAGAAAAAAACCCATCTTTTATTAGATTACTCTTTATAATTATCATCATTGTTATTACTAAAATTAAAATTAGATCTTATTGTTATTTCAATAAACTAATATTATCTAAGTACATAAATGTTTCTCTTTAGATATTTTATTTTGATAATTAATAAGTATAGTAGGTTAGTAATAATTTAAAATATAAGATTCCTGCGTGAAGCAATCATATCTTACTTGCATATTTTCTTCAATAAAACTGTCATTTTCACACAACTTAGTTTACATTAATTTAATTATTTTTTTATTTTAAAATAACTTGGTTTGCTTATAAAATTATAAGTTCATTAGATGTTACAAGAAATAATTTATTTTACTTCATTTCATAACAACAGGGAAATTACATTAGAATTAACCAAAAAAGCACATCTCTTGAAAAAACATCTATACCAAAAAATGCATTATTGCATATCATTGTCATATTGTAGCCAACTTAAATTGATTTTAACGAAATAGTCACAAAGAAAGATTAAGGTTAGTGTACTCATTAGTTCAGAACATCTCCATAGTTGTGTATAAAATTGATCCAATTCCTTTAATAGTGTTTATTGTTTAACGCTCTTTATTGATACAAAGGTGTTTTACAGGCCTACAAAAGTACAGTAAGATAAAATGGAATCAATGTTTTATAGTTGGAAGGTATATGACAGGTGTAGTAAATTTAGTGTGTTTCTTTTGCATTAAATGACCATACAGTAATTCGAGTTTTGATATATATTCTACCATATTTCTTTATATTAACATAATCAAGTTTTATAAATTTATTTTAAAATAAAAGCCATACACTTAACATATACTAACACACACACACACTTTCAAAAGGTAATACATTAAAAGAATGTTAGCTGCAGTGTTTCCATTCTAGTGGTAGTATGAAAAATCTCTTGTCGATAAGGAAATGATCTTGATTTTCTTAGTCATATATAGTAACAACAGCATGTTAGAGACTCGCTGAAACTTATTGCGTGAGGTTGGCGAGACTGGTGATTACAGACGAGAGGGAGGGTAGTGAGGGCGTAACATGGCGGCGTGTGGACGTGTATAAACCGTGTGCGAGTGAAGGTCACGCAAGGGGTTGTATTTACACAACATGTACATAGCACATGTGATGTTGGATCACCAAGTGTGTAATAACTAGGCCATGTGAGGTACAACAAGCAGAACCTTGTTAGTATTTTCTTATCTGTCAGAGAGACTTCCAGCTTGAAGAAATTAAAATTAATCCCACAATTTTTTTTTAGCAATAATGCAGCTAAAGTTCTGTCAATTCAACATTTCCAATGGACGATGCCATGTTGCTTCTATACATTTAAGTGCTTGTGAATGTGCTAGTGTTTTCTTTTAATTTGTAAATTTTCTAAAAAAAATTATCATGATAATTTGACATTATGTAACTCACTTTTAAGATAGTTTATTTTAGGTCTACACTTTTTCTTATTATTATATATTTTCTGATCAAATTAATACAAGGATAATTCAAACACTAGATTACTTAGAGCGAATAAAGTACAATCATACTATTTGTGCTTGTATTTAAGTACGATAATATTAGTAGCTCATGTTTCCAGTAAAATGTATTACTTGGGTTTTTTCTCCTTTTTAATACATTACAAAAGCAAATTTAATTTAAAGCGATTATTTATTTAATTAATAATTTTTGTACACATATACAATATTATTTTTCAAATAATAAAATCTCACATATTTGTCTAATGCTGCCATTGACTAGATAGATACATGCTTATGAAGAAGAAAGCACATGAACAAATAACGATCATTTAACAACACTTGAGGTCCCACCAAAATTTTAACAGTATATTACTCACATGGGTTGTCATATTTTGCATAATATACTTAAAAAATTACTGATAAGTGAATAAAACAAAATTACACAAAAAATAATTATGACAAACCTTGAGGGTCTTAAGAGGTAAAGGGGATTAGGTGCGTTCCTCCCATTCATACTGCCAATTAGTTTATCACTTAGAGGTCAGGCGTCAGGTATTTTTAACCAGAAAAGAAATCCCAGATAGCTGGAAAAGGCTATGATCGCTTTAATTTGGGGCTCTAATTAGCATACTAATTTTTCCCCCTAGTGTGAGGTCTAAATTTGCCACAACAATGAGAAAAGATGCTAAAATTAAATTTTCTTTCAATATCTCCTTTTAAAATAGTTAGAACCATAGTATAAAAAATCACAGTTTTTTAATAAAAAATTTCCTAGTCATATTTATCGTGCAGTGGATGATTTCGAAGCTATATCCATGAGAATTGTAGTAACTTCGTGCAACTTTAATGAATTTTTGTTTTACCTCATCGGATCTTGTTTCCTATATTATATGATATTTAATTGTAATGTTTAAAAAATAACAATTGGTTTTATCACTAAATATTAATTTATTGGTTTGCCAAAAATCTAATATCTATCAGTAATATCTATTTTTAAACTCGTGTACCCTCCTTAAAGGCTTAGAGAAGGTAACAAATGCAATGAAAGAAATACAAAGAGTACAGAGTTTTATTAATGAGCCATATAACAAGAATACAGTATGTGACATTAAGGATTGTTCATTTGGTTTCCGTTGTCTTCTGTAATAAATATATTGTGATTGCAGAGTGTAATATCACAACAAGCAGATAAAGAAATACATAATAAACTGAAAACAAAATATCCAGTATAACGAGGCAAATGAGCCAACATTAGTTAACTAAAACAAATTTCAGTTTGGGATCAATATCCAGGATACTAAAGGGTCCCGAGAAGACAATCCCTAAAACTCCTTCGTTGCAACAAAGTGGACAGTGGCGGGTCAATAATTATCAACATTGAAAGAAATCCCTTGAACTGACCTCAAGAAAGAGCTCACTCGATTTAATCTATGTACCTCAAAGAACATGACCATTAACCCAACAGCGTGTGCTCACTCAGGTTCTTAAGAAGCCTAGCTACTTAGAGCGTTTAATTGCTTAATTGCTAGATGCCTATCTATGGCAACTAATAGTGAGTTAACATCATAGTCACAATGAGGAGGTGCTAACCTAGTCCCTCTTAAAAGAGGATAATTAATTAGCCCCAGTTAGGGCAAAATAGCTACAGCCTAGAGCTATAGTGGCCCCACTCTCGAACAAAACTTGTCTACGAGGTACACCCAACTAGTCCAAGTACAACGAGTGTATGACATAAGGAGGCCACCTACACAGCTACAAATAAACTTGCAATAACGATATAAAGGCTGCCCGAGGGCAGAGCCTATAGTAAGAAGTAAAATACAGGGTCCCATAATAACACAATACTAGATACTTACTTATCCAGGGCCAAGAGACCTAATTAGATCATAAAAACACATCTAGCACTCGCCACTTGTGACTCAAGACGTTCCCTTCTTGGCTATTCAAACAACATTGCCAAGCAACCAATCTAACATTAATTAATCACATAGCCATAGGGATGGCTATATATATAAACATAATTCTAACATAACTCAAACTCATGTGGATAAGCCACTTAGCACGATAAACAACACAATTAGTACATATTGGCAAGAAACTATATCTGATCATTGAACTATCATGCCCTAGTTGACTCTTGTAATATCAGCCTAATTAGTTCAATACTAAATATATCAATTTACCGAGGGATTGACTTAGAAAGAAATGACCACTTCATGGCTCCCAAATAAGTTGAGCCCATGCTTAATAACCTTCCCATTACTCGTCGCTATACTTTTAGAATTACATAGCAAAAGATACACAACTGGCAAGCAACAGTACAAACTATACGTAGACGGGAATTAGCCAGACCGGCTACCAAACAGTCCGTGCGAAACCCAACTCAAAACGTAGAAATCAGCTGTGACAGCGCAGCATTATAGTAGCCCCAGTGGTCGAGCAGGTGGCACACTTCTAGTGCACCAGCGATAGACTATGGTGGTGTTGGTGATCCAGGTGTGGCAGGATGCTACCTACGGGTAGCTCCTGCGTTGACTCCACCGGACTTCATTCCGGCCAGGGCCTACTAAGATTAACTGCTACAGTAGAGAAGGTACAGTTAGAGACCCGATCAGTCGTAAATTATTACAAGTTCTGTTTCTTATTCTACTCGAGTGGTATATTAAATGAACTTCCAGACTGAGAAGGAAAAAGGAAGGGGAGAACAGGTGTCAGCTAATCACATCTTACAGTAACAGCCAGTCCAGCCCAAAGCGGTCATCAAGAGTGAGTGTGGCGGGGGGGGGGGGGGG
>CABEEJ010000845.1:91637-103214 GCA_901482245.1 Timema douglasi | reverse complement strand
AGGGGGGGGGGGGGAGAGAGTTAATTCTCGCCTACCCAGGTATCTGGTCTGAACCGGATCATCTCACTCTTCAGGGTGAGGGGTTGGAGCTACATTATCAGGTACCAACCTAGAAACTGCCCTGGGACACGATGTCCATGGTTGCGTGGGAGCTGTTATGGCTTAAATATCACAAGCACATATCTCATATATATTACTTTACTCCCTGCCGCTCTTCCCACTTCTTTTGTTTTATTTGTTATCGCGTCATTAGCTCAGATAATCGCACCCATAGAATAAGGGGAAACAGTGTTAACTTCTCTGACAAATGCATTAGCGCTACTCTCGATTAAATACAATGTGTTTTATTTAATTTCTTATAGTTAAAAATCTCAATTCATGTCATTCATCATTTCTATATAAGTTGTTTTAAAACTGCCATTGGTAATAATTCTTTCAATATATTTGATTACCTATCAACACATTAAGTACTTAAAGTAACAGTTTTGCACTAAAATGCCCGCCGATAGCTATTAGATCATCTCCTATCAACCTTAGTGATCAAATTCCTGTTCTAGCCATACTACAAAATATACTGAATCTAGAATGACTGCACTAACCAATAAACCAAGGAGAGTGAAGTAAGTGACAAAAAAGTTAAATTACTATTTTTATAGTCCCATATGTTTATTAAATTTAATTAAAAGTTTTGTTTTCCATCTATTTAAAATTGGATATGGTTTATAAGTTTTTTTAATTGACGTGTTTAGCTTTAGGCAGTACAATAAATAACAGTTTTAGTCATTAAAAAGTCCTTGAAAAGTCCTTAAATTTATGTTTTATATCTGTAAGAACCTTGTACTAATTTGATATTAGTATACAAGGACTTTCTTTATAGCTTTAAATCATGAATCAATCAGAAATTTTTAATATATGAAGTAGAGAGGTTGTAGTCATTGCTTAAGATCAACAGAAATGCATAATTTGACATAGGTATGTATAGAAATAACCTGCAAACAAATTGGATAGGCAACTTTAGAATTCCACAGGACTTAAGTTCGGGCAGGTAAACTACCTTAGTCGAGATAGTGTAACCATCCCCACACCACACACAATTCAGTTTAGTGTATTAAGAAAGGTTATTAAGTTTCATACACTTGTATTTTATGTTTTTGTATCTTTACTTTTGTTCTGTTGGCCTACAGTTTTTAATAAAAAGTCTGTCGTTCTCTCCTTAAAATTCCGTTTTATTTTTTAAAATATATCCAGGATACACATATTAAATAAAATACCACTTTATTTGCAACATTAGTATTTAAATGAAACATGTTATTATTCTTAATTTTCTGTATAAATCCTCACCATTGAATAGGAGGAATTTATGATCATAAGTAGAGATGGGCCACTCATCTTCTAATCCTCGAATTCACCGAATCCTAACAAGTATTCGAGATTCGAGGATTCAGTGTTTTACTGAATTCGATGATTGAATCTTTCACCTCATAAACAAAGCATAATATTTTGAATTAAAAAATTTCTTAGTTAGGCCTACTTGGAAATCACAACTTAATCCGTAATATTTATTTTGTCGGCCACCAAGACGTATATTACGTTTACTCACCAGAGTGATGGTTAAATAAAGATACTGTTAATTCTTACTACCCAACTGGTTTTAATTATCTACAACTATGCAAAGAACCCCAATTTATTTCATACGATCCTTAAATTAGACATTTTGTTGGATTTCATTAAAAATAAATACTGTCAACAGTCAGACAGCAATAAAACTGTTTATTTATCCCTACCGGCCTACGTATCATATATCGAATGTTTGTTTAAAATCGATTCAGTTAATCTGATCACTTAGTAAGCACTCTCTAGTTTTAAGAATCAAATGACTACTTGCTAATCCATTATTTATTTTCTTAATATGTTATTGAAGTAATTGTAGAGATATTCAAACGTAGTCCTGCCTTTTAAAATGGGAATGGATATATTGTAGTCAAAATATGTTCATGATTTAAATAGATTGTATTCTCAGAAATAGATATATCACAAGAATCAAATATATTTGTTTTCTACGCAAAAATAGATAATGGATATATAAGAAAATAAAAATAAAACATGCTTGATCATTATTGAGTTCACTATTTCCATTGTATGTTTAATTTTTAAGCATGTTGTTTTAGTCTTTAATAAATATATCGGATTGTATTTTTATTTTTGCGATCTTAATACAATAAAATATACTTTAATGATGATTAAAGTTGATCAAAGGATAACTTCTAATCTGTTTATTTCAAATGTTTTTTTAGAAACGTAACTCATTCTAACAACACTTAAGACAATCAAATTTTGATTGATTTGATTTTTAAACAATAATATTTGTCTAGATTTTTTAATTTGGCTGGATTTTAACCTGTATTTTGTAAGGGGGGGTTGGGGTTTATTAAAATTGAAAGCATGATTGAAATAAATCTTAATTCACAGTTTAGGCCTCTATTGTGTAATGTAGGTCTATTTTTAAATCATTAAAATCTATAACTATTTGAAGGATTCAAATTTGAGATTTGAAAATAAAATGTAGATTCGGATTCAAGAAATAGTGGATTCAACCCATCTCTAATCATAAGCAAAATCAATTTTTATTCTTTACAGATATGGCAAACAATCATTTATAAATTAGCAAAAGTAAAAATGCCAGTAGGGTTGCATGGTTATCATGAAGTTGTTTGATCAAATGTTCTATGCCATATATTTATTAAAGAATAATATAAATCCACATCAATTATCTAAATGTAGTGACAGAGTTATTGAACACATTACATTAAAGTATCACTTTTACTTTCCACAGCCAGCCAGATTCATTAAGAGAGAAGCTCATTGTGAAGACCATTATAATTTATTAGTCCAAATGGAATTTAGTTAGCACTGGGTGCTTATGACCTTCTTACACTAATAACATTATAAGTAGATGGCTCAAGAGAATAAACAGAAATTAATTTTTCCAAATTAAAGCTTGGCAGCCTGTTTATGTTTGATGAAAATTTGGACTAGTTTCCTTGTTTAAAAGGTTCAAGAATTTAAATTTCTTTGCTAATAGACTAAATTCTTCCGCTCATTAACTCATTCATTTAAAGTATAATTAATATAATTACTTTGTCAAAGACCATTATATGTGGAAGTATATAAACTTAATCAACAAACTAAAATTAACTCGTAAAACAGTAATTATCTTCTGACAGAAAGTTTGAGGGAAAAATAATTTGCTGTTACTATATAATGACATAGAAAATAAGGCCTTTAAAACCAGAAGTATTACATTCTGAAACCCATAGTTAATTCTTAGGCAAGATTTACAAGATATCACATTCAGAGATGTGTGGTTCGTGTTGCATAGTTGAGTCCTGCAGAAATCAATTGTGTGTTAGAAAATAGTGTTTGTTTGAATGAAACAACTTCCAAGAGGGTTACACAGCCACAGGCAACTGCTCCTGCATCCATACTGCACTCAAGTTTGCCTTAAGTCTACTTCTTTATAGTATACAGTGTGGTAAAAATTTGTTATCATTGTGTTAATATGGAGATGAAGAATTTCATCAAACTAAATGAGAAGTTGACAGCTGTTTGTCTTTATATAGTTAGTCTCGCAAAATTACCATTCATTGTACTTTTACCTATGTTTTATATCAAACCATCTTTACAAAATGAAATGTCTTGTTTTCTAATATCACATAGATAAGCTAATACTGTGTGTTTACTTCATTATCTGACAAGGTTTTACTTTCTGAAAAATTGGATTCATTGTGTAATTACAACTTGCTGTGATTATATAATCATGGATATAAGCGACATCCTCATCGGCAGGCTCATTTAGTCTGGTTTTGTGGTAACATAGAAGTCAGGGCTTGAATCCTGTGGGGGTGTACTGAAGATGGAATTTCCTAAAGGGTTTCTCACTGCCTCCGTGACAACATTGGTACATTAACTCTAAATCTCTCTCTCTCATTCCTACCTTGTTAGCATAGTTAAAATATTTACAGTCAAAACAAGTGGTAAAACTGTTTAAAAACATTTTAAAAATTACATAAAAAAACTACCAATTAACTCTGAAGTATTTGCAAAACTTTACCTCACTATGTAATAAAGCTCCTTTGACTATAATACTATAAGTTCCTCGTCCCTCTCTCTTGGTAAACTTATTAATATTCTAAGAATCCTTGATACATTAATACCAAAGTTTCATCATCATTGTCCATAAAGCAGCAGAGGATAAGTTTTATGTCTATCTCACCTTGTTTTTGAAGGAAACAGCAGAGTAAAACAATGGAGTACGAGTAAGTGTATTGAAAAACACAACCAAACCACAAAAGCAGATTTTCTAAGCTCTTTCAATCCACTAATTTTAAATTTGGTGAGAAATTTCCTATCATGTTTAAATTCTTTCATGTTTGTGTACTCTCACGCTTTATCTTATGCTTGGTCTCTCTCTCACCTGTGTGGAATTTATTTCATATAAGTGTGTGTTTCTATCTCTTTCTTACACCCTTTTTTATTCTATCACATTTTTCTTTTGCCTTTTCTTTGTTCACTTGCTCTCTTTTACCTTTCACTCACTCTTTTTCACTTGCTTGCTCTCTTTTTATCTTTCACTCTATTTTACTCACTTTCTTTTTTTATCTCTCTCACTCTTGCTCACAATTTTCCAAGAAAAGATTTAAATAATAATGAATTTTAGGTAGAGTGGATAGTCTAGTGTTTTTTCAGCTCATCAAGAAATTGGGCAAAAACACCCTAGGAAAGCTCTCAGCCCTTTTAGTTCCCAGAAACACTCCAATTATATATTATTATTTTTCTTGTTTTTTTTAAGGATTACAATGCATCTAGTACTGGCATGTAGTTCTATAAATATTCTCAAAAGTTTTGCTGCACTAAAATTTATAAACACTCTTTTTCTTTTTAAGTGATTGAAACTTTAAACCAAGTTTTTAATCAGAAAAACTATTTAATGTAGCTTTATGTCTATAGAAGGAAATGAATAATTTGTTTCATTTACTATTATAACACCTAGATCTTTTTATTTTTTCAGGTAATAAGTTGCCTCTTTTAGGTCAGTCTGTCAATGTAATGTTTTCTAGGAGCACTACTACTCCATAGGCAGAGAAAGCAATATTTTAAAATTAAATGCCTATCTTCCATACTGTGTCGAAAGCTTAAAATTGTAATGGACCATCAACATCTATATATACACATACACACGCATATTGAATTTAGCACAGGCTAAAATGCATGCAAGACTTGATTTCAGTCTATGTTGACACTTTGTTGAACATTTTAATCAAAATCTATTCAGAGTTTTTTCAGCTCATCCACAATGTTTGTGTGTGTTCATATTTGTAACTGGTACATTACACAGAATTGAAGTCTGGCTATTACTCACTCATGCTCACAATAGCAATAATGTCTTACCAAAAAATTATGTTCTACACATTGCAGTGTTGGATGCTTAATTTGTTTGAACATGCATTAAACATTAAAACTTAAAACTATAATCAACTTGAATGTACTTTTTCATCTGTAATTTAAACCAGCTCACTTTTTAGGAATATGATTGCAGTGATGAAAGTTTTCATCAATACTATATGTTAAAAGTGTTGTTTTTATTCTTCCCTTCATTTTTTTAAATTGAGACATGATATTCAATTTTCAAGGGAATTTTCAGAATACACATTTAAACTTTATCAAATGTAATTTGGATAGAGAATTCAAGATTTGATTAAATATAGGTTGGCAACCCTGTCTGTTTACTTTTAGATTATACTTCAATGGTCATGTCACCATAGTAAACATGGTTTGTTTTAGACCTGCGCAGGGTGATAACTCAAATTATGTATATGATTTCATTGGCCCAATCCATCTTAATAGTATGATATTCTGTTCTTCATAAGAGGCTGGAAATTATTTAAGATGTATTCTAGTAAGTACATTAAATCATTTCTAAGCATTTCTATTCAGAATGTTTAATATATAACTTTGATATACATAAAACTTAAAAATTAGGCCTGAGGTTTATGGATCATCAACACAGAAGCTATTAACAACCAATTAAATTTGGCTCATAAGTCATAGCAATTTTAGTTTGGGCAGCACTTTATAATTTAATGGAAATACTAAATTAATGCAGCAAAGAATGCAATTACAACATTACAAATGCACATGCATTCTCATAATCATTCAATTCTGACTTAAACAACTAAACCTACTAGCTCTACTGGAT
Source organism: Timema douglasi (assembly GCA_901482245.1). Lineage (NCBI taxonomy): Eukaryota > Metazoa > Arthropoda > Insecta > Phasmatodea > Timematidae > Timema > Timema douglasi. The sequence continues at coordinate 96,958 of CABEEJ010000845.1, read as the reverse complement.
AAAATTAAAATATTATAAAAAAAGAATCACTTTATTCCGTGTATTAATAAAGCTATTTGCTTTTTTTAAATCACACCAAGGTAAAAAAAAATTATCAGGTTGTATACAAAATTGTTAGTTCCTAATGCATTAAAGTATTTAAGAGTATAGTTCAACCTATTTCACATTGGATTTTGAGCTTGTTCCATTCATATTAAATTATTTTATTATCTATAAACTGATTTTAAATTCACACAGGTAAATAGTGCGGATACCAGAATAACAATAGAAAAGCTCTCTTGCTCATGATAAGTTGACCTCTAAAGGCTAGCCAAATTGGCTGGATTTTTTTTTTCACCCAATAATTTTATATCTAATTATCTAAAGCTCATTTCTAACAAAGTTTATTATTTAATACTAAAATATATATATACTATTATGATTTAGGCTAAAGGTGGGGTTGAATGTATTTGTTTAACTATCTTTAATATTTTAAACTATAAAAACCTTATACAACTCAAATAATGTCTAAAATAGTTTTGGTAATTTTCAATTATATTTCTATCAATAACGCTTAGAAATAGCCACATTTACAAGGAGCTATTTATTACACGTTGAAGAATGGAATTAATGCTAATATTTTTAATATGTTTAAAATGGGGAATTTTAGAAATTATGTTGACCACATTTTTTTTTTTCAAACAAGATTCTGTAGCTATAGTTTTTTTTTAAGCATAGCTTAATTTTTATGTTAAATATTTTCTTTATATTAAGTTAAACAGCTATTATTATTTTTTATATATTTCCATAAATTTGCAGCAGTTTCCCATTTGAATTATCCTTGTACCTTGAGTGATGATCTAATGGGACAGGAAAGGAATTCAACATGTAAATAATGCAGGTAGGAATGTGTGACATGTATGCACTGGTAATTGTTATTTTCTTTTTCCTCTCTGATCCAACTTGTGTTCTTATTTGTTTCGTTCTGCCTCCCTAGGCTCAATTCTATCAGGTAAAATCGAGCTTGTTCTCTGTTTGCGCTTTGTTAGTTTTTGTGTGTGTGTGTATATGTGTGTGTGTGTGTGTGTGTGTAACAATCTTTACATCTAACATGGTTTAAGTGAATTTTGTTTATATAGTTGTTCTTTTAAATACATAATTTAAAGCTTTTCAATATATGCTAGTGCCATTTGTTGAATCTCCTAAAGAGTCACCACAAATATTCTTTCACTTTAGTAGTCGTGCATTGTATCTTTGACTTTTCAATCTTAGGTCACTTGAATGGAGATATATCTCTCAAACTTACACAAATCTTTAGATTTTTCAGTATCGCTCAAATACATAACTTTTAATTGTTACTTTATTAATTTTCAGAAAGCCTACCAGATATTAAAAGCAAAGCAATGTTGTTATAACAAACTTTTTTGAGCCTTAAATAAAACTGTGTTCCTTCTGTATATTAGTATTGAAGGAGGAAAAAAACATCTCAGCTATTTAATTAGTCTAATATTTCATTTGTTTAAAAATTTGAGCCCTATATTACAAATGACGTAAAGGAGCATATACTTTTTAATTAAATCACCAAATAATTATTGCGATTCTTTGATTTTAAAAATATATTTTGTTCAAAACATTCAAGTTATTAAAAAAAAGTTATTTTTTGAACTTCATAAATGAAAAAAAATTATCAAAGTAGTTCATTTTCAAGGCAACACTCTATGTTACACATGTGCTGGTATTCAAAAGGTTTAATAATTTGTAGTTTATATTAAAATAATTTTGGTTTTGTCATACATTTGAAGCATATATCATCAGTGTCATAAGCCACCTACTCTACATAAACCGTGTCAAAAAATTCTGTTTAAATAGATGTACTGACTGCAATAAAACACAGAACTAAAAGAAGTGATCCTAAATCTACTTTATAAATAAATAATCATGTAGATGAGAAACTTATATTATTTTGTAAGATCTCCAAGAAATTACGCATACTAACTTTTTAAGGTGTAAAGCATTTTGGAAAACTTACTTTGAATAAATCCCATACACTCTGACCAAAATATAAACTCTACACATCTATTATATCATTTATTTTTTGACATATAAGAGTTGGACACAGTGTAACTATGAGTTTTACCCATTCCCTGATGTATGTTTAACATAGCGATCTACGCAAGCCCAACAGCCATTTTTCTACTAGTGTACTCTTATTTGACACATATTTTTGCTAATCATTTTCTAATCTATTGCTTTATTTGGGCTCATAATGTAGCGTTGAACTGGTAGCCTCATCTATTAACTTAAATATAAAGTATTCGGACTGGATAAAGTACATTTGTTCATTGATAGATGGCATTACAATAACTTGTTGCAACGAAATGTCTATTCACGCCCACACCAAGGAAGGTTTGGGCAAACAAAAGATGTTGAATGCCCGCGCCATGGAATGGGTTAAGGTGTTCACTATATATTTGAATTGTGTCTCTCGCTTTCATATTATTGTATAACATTTACTGAACTTTGGAAAGGGGGTGGGGTTTGGGCTCTTTTGGATAATGATTTAAATTTCTTTGAAATAGAAGAAATTTGTATATTATATGTGCTTATAATTTGCGAAATATTTGATTAAAATATCTTTGTTTTTAAAACTTACATTCTTATAAATAATTACAAAATAGTTAAAATATGCACATAGAAATATATATATATACACAATAAATAACACTTTTATTGTGTTATTCAATAAATGCACTGTGTATATACTAGTGAAAAGGTCTAAGCAGTTTGGCGTGTGTTAAAGAAGAAATAATGCAATTAGTTGTTTCCCAACCCCCTCCCCACACATATCTCTCCTCCTTTATGTGTCTCCTGTTCCTTTAATTCAACAAATTTCAACCTTTTCTCTAAGAGTAACTAGTATACATATAATCCTATTTAGAATACTTGTTGGTTATCAAAAAGCTAAATCAAACAATAAAAGGCATACATTCATGATTCAAAACAAATATGTGTTTACTAACAAGGAATATTAATGAGTTGAAAATATTTTTTTGAAGTGTGCTGAAGTGTTAAAATCACACACTACATAACAAACACTCATGGGCATAGGTTTGAATAGGTTTTTTTTTAATAGTCAAAATAAATAAATTTAGGATTGATATTTGACTATATAAATAACTGGGCTTTGGGTTTGAAGTAGAGATGAAAATTTTGAATCAGAAAATTTTCCGAAATGGCAGCTTGCGGTGGAGGGGTTAAATTGGGGAGGTTGCACCTAGAGCCTATTGTACTTCAAAATATAGTGTGTTAAGAGAAAGTGGGTTATAAGAAGGGGGAAAAGGGAACGCGAGTGTGGGAGGGGTAGATAGGAAGCATGGAGAATAGGGAGAGATACAAATACTGGGCCAACCTTAACATTATTTAGTTAACTTATTGATGATAAAAAATTGAAGTACAATTTATGAACATGTAACAGGTCTTCTAAGGCTCACATTCATTTCTTTCTCTGGTTATTTTTTTTATTTTTTACCTCATTGTACTACCCGTTTGGGTTATGCACTTATGTACTAATTACGCTAATGTATTAGGGTTAAGGAAGGTTTAATTTACAGGAATAGCACCCGCATTTTTGTGGAGAGTGAGTGGAAAACCATTTGGAAAAAACCTCCCTCAGTGCACCCAAATCAAACACCAATCTTCCTGTCATCGGCAGTCGAGTCTATTACGAGATTAGCGTTTTCAACCATGTGGCCACCGAAGCAACTAATACTACTACTATCACTAACACTAGTGTAAAAGAGCATTGAAGTTTGACATTGTGTATAAAACCAATGTTACTAGATGACAACTCGAGTTTACATCATCTTAAGAAATTATATAGTTGTCTCAATTTAACTGTAGGTGAATCATATGCATTCTAAATAAACGTAAACACCAAATATCTCAAATTTAACAATTTTGGAGATAGAACACTTGCATTCTCGGGTGACGAAATGTAAATAATTTTGATCCGCACACTTACATTGAGCAATATTTTCAATACCTATTGAGTTATATGGAGAGACAAATTTTCGAAGGAGAATCTCTTCCGGTCATCCCTTAAGATGGTTATTGAGTAGTTTGTTTCCCACAACTCCGGCTTTAACCTTTAACATTAAAATTGCGTCCTTCATGTTTAAGCCATATGTGTATATGTCAAAATTTCAAATTTGTGTTTTATGTTCTTATGTTGTTGCTATAGTTAATAATTGTTAAATTACCTATGATTTTCAATACCTTGGTTAAAGACTTATTGGAATTGCATTCTTTCTGAACTAACAAAGTGTGAATGCACAGATGCACTGATTAAAGTGTTTGTGTCCGTTAAAAATGTAATATATTTTTAGAAAATAAAGAAATACTAGTAGCCATTTAAGTGGACAAGAAATACTCATTTATACAAACATACAATTTGTTTATCTTTTTGTTTTTTTAAATGTGAAATTTTCCAAAATATTTCTATAAAAAATAATAGTGGTAAACTATACACTTGTTTGTTAAATTATCTTATAGGCTATTTTACTCCCAAAATTCACAATTTATTTTATTCAGGGTGACAAGGACACTGTTGTGGTGGATACATCTGCCACAATGACTTTTGAAATATGACTCTATTAAGCAACCGAATGTACAGTATACTGCACATAACAGTTTTTACACACTTAACCGCTGTGACCTCCATTGGATTCCAGGGAAGACTAATACACAATTTATACCCCCTCTAGTTTCCCCTCACCTCCTCACCCCAAGACCTTTGAATCCAAACTTATCATGTAGCTTGGGTTTCTCTAAAGTATTTGTTCTAGATTTCTGGTGCACTCATCCCCTACCAGCCCTGGTGCAACCGTTTATTTCACTCTTATCATTGTTTCCAATTAATGTCTCCAATAGGGGCTTGTTTTACTAAAGGGAAGTGATGACTTCTGGCAAGTGAGAGAAATGTGTGACAAGGTAGGTAAGCCTTTTTGGCTTGCCTGATGTAGGTGGCATCACCTTGGAAGCTATCCTCCCTCTTGCACTTCCTCCTTACCACAAAATGCAAAGGTGTTGTATTCATTCTTAATCGGTTTATTCTCAACCAGAGGGTTGTTTTTGTTAAATGAGAGACTATGCTTGGCTACCACAAAGGGGTTGGTAGGAATCAATGACATTGACCTCATTTTTTATACCCCATTAACCTGATTTATTTGGACCAAAATAGCTCAATGTTTCTGCTAGTGATGTCATTGGAAAATTCTTTACAAATAGAATAATTAGTTCTATGTAATTTATAATTTTCATAATAATTATTGTACTCGGGGGGG
>CABEEJ010000845.1:63129-91516 GCA_901482245.1 Timema douglasi | reverse complement strand
GCAAAATAATTTCACTTTAGCTGCTAACCTTTAAAATAGTTAATTTTAGTTGACATTATGCCTAATTGTTTTTCTCATTAGAATGAGGGTGTTTTTGTGTAGGGACTCAAACACTCAAAACTTTGTTGAAATTTCCAAAAAGTGACTTTAGAAAAAACAGTTTAAAAAAGATAAATAAAAATAAATTTCAATTTCTAGTGATCTTGTGGACCATGTATCTGCCTACCTTGAAATTCAAAATTTGAACTTTATTAAATATCATTTTAGGATGGTCACTTTAATTTGACCCCTATACCTTTCAATTTAAATGTAGGTGTATTGGGTTCTTAAACTTTTCTGTTTTTCATTTATATCATTTTTTGATAGGGATTTATTGAGTTGTTTCACTAGCATGCTTGTTTAAGGCATCCCTAAAAAGGAGGAAGAGTAAACCCAATTTGTGACCAGAGAACTTTCATTTTCTACTTGCTTATCTTATAGGATCGAAGAGCTTTATTACTTTTCTATAAAATAAATTATTTTCAAGTTACAATTATTTAATCATATATGTTACATATTATACTGTTGTCATTACAGGTACATATGAATTATAAATTAATGATGAACATTTCAAATATTACCCTAATAACCCTGATAAACCATCGGTACTTTTTATGGACAAAGATGCAATTTTGTTTTCAACTTATGCTATATCACCAGAGTAATGTTAAAATTACCCAACGGTTGCGATTCCTCACGGTTTTGTCCATGAGGACTTGCAAATCCAAATCTAACCAAATTCAAACATGTCCTTGATGTCAACCTGAGATGCTCTCCCTCCTTTCAACTTATTTCCCAAGAAGACATGATATACTGCAGCTAGATTAGTTAAGTCACTTTTAAACTCCCATGTGTTGATTAATATAATTAAATTATTCTATATGCCATAATCAGCAACATGATAGTTTCCCACCTGTAAACTGTTATCAATTTTCTATTTACATGTTTCACAAATTTTACTCTTCTGAAAGTGTTTGTTTTATTCAAACATATTATTATTATTATTATTATTATTTGAAAATTTCTTAGGAATTATTAATTGATTTTTTTTTTTTTTGCCTAAGCTTCACTATTAATTATAAAAAATTGTTATATATTTATAAATAATGTTTGATTCAAACTTCATACTTGTAATCAAATTAAGTTATTATGTATGATACCAGAATAACTCGATTTGTATCTCAACTGACAAATCAAATGAAATTTAAAAATAATTGTTTAATGTTGATTAATGATTTATAAAAAAAACTAAAATTTAAACCATGTTAGATAATAAAAATGGCCCAAAGTAAGTTTTTATAACATATGTCTGTATATAAGTTAAAAGTAGATTTGCTGTAATTAATTTATGATTTTGTATTGTGTTTTGTTTGTTTGAAGCATGCAAAAGTCTTAACTGTTATTCATATTTATTTTTGTTGAATTTGTTGTGTATAATAATACTAATGAATTTAGGTTGCTGTTCTTTATTTCCTGCAATACTCTTCAGCTAATTATTTTGGTTTATGTGATAATCTTTTATTTATTTAATTGATAGTCAGAAATAAAGGGAATCATTTTATCAAAATGAAGTAAGCTATGATTTGAATTCACTAACTAAAATATGTTTGGATAATTTTTTGTTAAGTTATTTTAGATAGAATTTGATTTTACTTAATGTTTCTCTTATAAAATTATGTCTATAACAGTCTCACTAATAAAAATTAATCTGGAAATTGGTCTCAAGTCCCAACACAATTAGGTATTAATATGTATCAAGTTATTATGAGATGCATATTATATTGAACTGATAATTTCAGAGTATTCCTTGACCAAGCCTATATTTTAACACATTGAGCACAACACCCGAACTATGCTCGGGCTAGCGTAAGTATCTGTTGTTACCATGTCCAAGATACACTCGGATTCTCTTTTAAATGTTTACATACACAATGGCCTGAGATACACTCGGTTATAATGTTCCGTAAATGTTTCTTAAGTTCATAAAAAAATACTAGGTAGCAGCACCTCCCATAGTATAGCTGAATAATCTTATTTTTCTAAACACTTCATCAACGTTCTCCTACTATCTGTGGTACTTATCAAAATGGCTTCCTCAAAAGCTACTTTGTTTAACGATTCCAACATAATTAGTGTTAGGCCTACATTTATTTTCATAATATAAATTTGTAATTCATTTATAATTTTTTTATAACTTGTAACAAAATGTGCACATTTTTTTTCTAATTTGAACCCAAAGAGTTTTATGTACAAAAACTACCACACAAAGTTTTTTTCTTAACTATCTTCAATAAAACAAAATAAAGTTCATACAAAATCTGAAAGATCTTAAATGACTCTATAATAATAAAACACATACACACACAAAAAAAATGTCAAAAAGTATTCTCACAGCAAAAATTCAAAATATCATAAATTGGCCGGTATCTGACAGTTCACCAAGTAATGTCATGCCGGTGTGCAATGTGTTAACATAGGAAGGCATTATAAGGGTTATTATGAAGGACTAGTGGCTTGTTTTGTTATAATAAACTAAGCAAGCTGCTTGTAAAAAATTAAGTGTGCAAGCATATAACCCCAACAGGTAGTGAGATGTGATGCTAAAAATGCATCTTCCATATTTTGACACAGATTAATTTATAGACTAATCTATTTGGGTTTGCTGGTAATATGAGGAGGATGGACTACAAATCCCAGCCAGGTGTATTGAGGGTGGTTTTTCTTAGATAGTTTTCCACTCTCCTTCCATACATATGTGTTTCCATTTCTTCTAAATTCTATCGTCTTCTTCCCTACCCCATTTTTGTAATAAAGCAGAAAGATGCAATGATAAAAAAGCCATTTATAATGTAGTTATGGCTTCTAAGAAAATTAATAAATCAGTCATAATAGGAGTTTAATAATTAAATTTATTGAAATAACTATTATTAGTAATGGTTAAAAGCCATTCATAGGAATTTAACTAAAAATATATTTAAAGATTCAAATCATTGTATTAACTAAATCTGATTACCAAACCCTTCCTTCACCTCTGACAAGACATCTTGTGAATGTAAGGAATGCCAGGCCTCCACCGTGGTTCGGATTCCACGTTAAACTGTAGGTCCTTCATGTCATCTCACAATCACCCTATCATTACACATTAGCGTAAGTGCGTATAACTGGAACGGGTAGTAAGACGCGGTGCTAATAATAATAATAATAATAATAATTAACTAAATGTATAGCAGATCAGTCAATTGGTGCATTTGTAATGGGCTCCATCTCGGCATTTGTCGATCATTTGGCTGTCAGTTGATTAGTCTTCCTATGCAGAGCTTTTCGTCTATCTGTTCCCAATAGTGTTGGTCACTTGACCCACCTAACCTTTCAAATATTTATTTACATTTTGTTGACCAGTTGGCTGTATATCCCATGGTCCTTCTCATGTCAACCACTTGACTCACCCATTCTTTGAAATACTTATTTCTAACTTTGTCGATCACATTGTCCTCTTATGTATTAGTTTGTCAATTAGTTGATCCAAGATGTGTCGGCCACTTGACCCACCTAACCATCTAAATATTTGTCAACAAGTCTATCACATGGTCCTACCTCAAAATTATTCCTTAATATCTTTAGTTTCTTAAACACAATTTTAGTTTCTTAAACACAATTTAACATATTCATGATAGACAGGTATTTTCCATAGTTTTGATTTCAAAGAAAAACAAGGCCTACTGTATGAAGCCAAAATCCAAGTACTTATTGTCACATAATTTATCATATTAAAAAATTTAAATAAAGATCCAATTTATCATATTAAAAAACTTAAATAAATATCCAATCAGGTCTGACTATTATAACTCAGGTTATTAGCTGAATAAATCAGAATTTTCTTAATATCTGTATTTAAAACAGTATTACAATAATTATTTTCTTGCTATCAACAGTAGAGATATTTCATGATAAAAACATGTGTTCTTTTATAAGCTTTAATAAATATAAGTATAGTCGAGGTCATAATGATTTAGTAAGTTTCAAGTTATTTATCTGTAAATGCCATACTACCTGTTTGGGTTGTATGCAAATGTACTAATTATACTAATGTGTTTGGGGGGATGATGGTTGAATTATCTCCAACACCTTAGCTCAGTCAGTGAGTGGTATGTCTGTCTACTGAGCTAAGAGTCTCGTGTTCGATTCTTGCCAAGGCTGAAAAATTTATCATTGATGAAATGTGGGTTTATCCTTTAATAGTGATGAATTGACAACCGGGGCTTGGTCTTGTGTCTCTACTATATTTCTACTATATTTAAGTTAGTTTATAAGTCGTGTGCTGATTTAATCAGTTGGTTCAGATAGTGCTTTTTAAATTCCTTGAATAAACGAAAAGGTTGAATTTTATGGGAAGACTTTTGCATGGCGGTAGAGTGGAAAACCATTTAGGGGAAATACCCTAATTACTCCCAACCAGGATTTGAACCACTTTCTCTATGCTATTGATGGCTTAGTTAAACTTGAGAGTGACACCTGGCTTGATAATGTGGCCACCAAATTGGGTAAAAAAAATAATTTATATATTCAAAGAATTGTAGGTAAAACAATCTCATCGTAAAAATAAAAGTTAAAGTAGGTGTTCCCTTCTCCCCGTTCCAATAATTGCTTAAGTTTCTGCAGCTTTTGTTTTGTTTGCATGAGAAAATCACACACAAAGAGACAGAAATAACTCTGTAGAGGGGGCCCTGCCTATATAATAGCCTGTTTTTTCAATACAGACAATTTTTCTCCTGCTGACTCTGGGTGGAATCATACCATTAAACATTTACTCACTACATTCACCTTTGCCCTTCTCATATAACTCACATCAAACTATATTCCGATTAGTTGTGTTTTTTGCTTAGATTTCAATTCTAATTCATAAAATGTTGAATTTTTTTTAAATAATAAACAGTGCTTATAAAGAACATTTAATAAACAATGAATCAAATCTGACACTAGATTCAATTTTAATAGTAATGTGAACTTATTTTACTTTTCCTCTTATATACACTCTGTCGAGGTTGTATGGTATCAACTTGCTGGCTCAGCTCTTGCGGTATGTTATACTTCACACATGATTGCAAAGCAGATTGTGTTTTTTAGGACCAAAGCCAAGAGTTAAAGAAGGCCTTAATTCCATAAATTATTTTCTAGACTTTGGGAGTGGGACTGGTGGAGGGTTTAAATCTTTTAATGAATCTTGCATTTCACAAATGGTTTGTTTAAATAAATTTTACTTATTATATATTGTTTGTCTACATAATTTATTAGATATTATACAGTATATTGTATATACTATTATTTGTAATATATATATTATATATTGTAAATATTAAATGTAATATATTATATGTTACATATATATTTATATAATATATAATTGAGCATATAACCCAAAGGGCTAGTGAGACATGGTGCAAAATATATGTATATTTTATTAACCCTCGAGTGGGCGCGCTGTAATATTTAACACAAGCAGGCGCGTGGGGTACTTTATACCCCACCTTATTTTTATGGTTCTATTGATACATGCATGAACGAAATAATTTGTTTTATAGTATGTTTTATTTTAATTAGATCCATTTAAGCTTATTATATACATATTGTGTTAATAACCAAACATATTGATAGATATTGGTATTTATATAATAAAAAATAGAGAAATGCTTGATATTTAGCAAAATATTTTTATGAAAGTTACATACTTAGCCATTACAGTTTTTTTGTAAATACTGGTTATTATTTTGCCAGTTTGGTTAGCTCTTACAGATATAATGTAATTAAAAGTACAATAAAAATATAATTATAATAATCATGTACCATATTATACGTGTTCTTATAATTCAGTACAAATGATCTCACAGCAGCTAGCTTATCTATTTTTCTTTGGTCATTCCTTGTATCCTTATTGTCAAATCGTAGAGAACGAAGCAAGAATAAAAATCGCTTGTAGCTCATACAAGCGCTTAGAATCTGTATTCTGGTCCCATCTGAAGCCCATAATTCTTTGACATTAGTGTGATGTCCTTTTTTGATACCAATAAGGTAAAGACACCCCAATAATGCCATAATCTCAACTCTTGACATTTCTTTTCCGTCCCTGTCCCTAGAATATGGTGCCGTCAATATTCTTTTTGCAATATGCATATTTGTAAATTTTACAATGTCATCTAACATAACCATATCAATAATTTTATGATATGCCGATATTTCATCTTTTATATCTCTTACAATAAGTTTGGGACCAGGAGATACTTTGACTATGTTTTTTCTGTGAATTTTTCCTTTCTTTGAAAAGTCAGTTTTCCTCCTAATACATTCTCTATCTTTTCCGGTAAAATAATCTTCATTAGTTGTAGTTTAACTATTTTAATCCTAGGAAATACATTCTTGTTCAGACTCACTATTATGGTCACTTTGAATTAAAATTTCCTCATTTTCATCAGAATCAGCGCTATAAATATATTCTTCGTCATCTGACGGCTCTTGCAATATTTTTCCGATTTCTTAGGGAGACATCATTGTAAACAAGTAAGAAATTATTTGAATTTTTATATCTATTAGATTTTGCCATTTCTAGAACCAATTGGTTATAACAGAGTAGTAAATAAAAATGGAATTATTTTTAGAACCAAACCAGATGTAAATTCAATAATTGTATATTATATAACCTTGAAAGGACTCGAACACAAGATTCTTAGCTCTATTAAAAATAAAAAAAATAAAAAACACCCAACAAATAGTTCAATGATATTTGCATAGAAACTTATTCATTTATGAGAAATCAATTAGATAAATATATAAACTTACATGACTTGAGCGGGCGCGTGGGGTATGCAATACCCCAGTAATACACTCTTTCAAATAAATTCAATTTTCAGACACACTAATTGATTTCACAGAACACTAACCATACCGACTGAGAAATAAGGTCACACTGAAAGAATAGATAAAGCAACACGTCCGTCAGGCGCCTGATAGTGCTACCACACACTAAAAATAAAAAATGGGGTACTTTATACCCCAGCGTGCCTGCTCGAGGGTTAATAGCTCATATATAATTAATATCATTTCAACCATATCTTACTACTCTTCCTGACTACACACTTAATATAATATTTGTTGGGTAGAGAAGAAGGAAATATAAATGAGGAAGTTTCTTCCCATATTGGCTGAGATTGAAGGTGGGAAACCATTTAGAAAGAAACTCCTTCAATATGCCCAGCCAGGATTTGAGGCAGAGTTCACCCATCACAGAAAAACTGGACCAGGTGTATATAACCTTTGATCACATGACCATCACTGCCAATAACAATAGAGTAGACATTCAAATATTTATGAGATTTTCTGAAATATATATTTTACTTGGTTTTTCTGTTTATTAATAAATTAGAAGTTCAATCAATTATATTATCTCCTTAATAAGATTTACCAGTTATTCCCACAAAAAATTATATGTATTAATTTTTTTAATACCCTTTTCTAGTTTTTTTATTTGCGATTGATTATAAATTAAAATTATCCGAGAATCAAGTTTGCTACTGGCATTCTAGTATATCAATAAATAGTTTGCAAGGTCTGAAGGTTTAAATTAAGCTCCAAGTAGGCAAATGGCACTTCCCCATAAGATTGTATTTGGGGAATGTTATGCCCTTATTACGAAACACACCAGCAAAATACCGACAGCTTTAATTCCAGCTAACCTTCTTCAACCTTCCTCAAAACATATGGGTATAGCAGTAATTCACCAAAAATCCTTTTAAGTTAATTTCTAAGGTTGAAACCATGATGAATTTTGTTGTCGGCTTGAAAAATAAATTAATATTATTAAAAATAAAAGCTTGTTGAATATTATGAAATGTTTTAAATAACGCAAGGTTGCAAATATTCATTGGATTTAAAAATGACACATGGAGACAGGAATCGAACCCTGGACCTAAATATTAGTATGCCATTGCTATAAGTACTGATCTATCCAGGATTCATCCAGTGCCCAGGGTCATTCTTCACTCTTCGATTTCTGTAGCCATGTATCATTTTTCAATTTTATGAATAGAATATTTTAATGCAGCTATAACAGTAATAAATAAATATAATAGCTAAGCTATTGAATACAAAATTGAAAATGTTTTAATAATGCTTAAACTTTAAAGAATAAAAACTATTATAGTGCCAAAGAGAGTGTTTTGGACAATTTTTATTTCACTAACTTGAATAAAAACTTAGAAATCAACACTTTCTTGGTGCGGGGGTTACACAAATGGAAATAAATGTTAAAATCAAAAAACGTTATTATTTTTCATATATGTTTGAAACGTGTTATATTTTGGTAGCCAAGGTAGTTATGTTCAGTTTATAACTTATCTTTACTAGCCCACAAGACTATTACTAACCGTTGACCTCAATAAGTTCACTGTGAAATGACATTGAATTACATTACTGTTTTCAGCACTGCGTCTTAATACGCATTTGGGTTATATACTAATTAATCCTATGGTTTAAGAGATTAGGAAGTATATATCTAGAGAGTAAGTGTACATGCATTTGTATGGAGAGAGAATGGAAAAAATGTTGAAAAAACCACTCTTAATACACCCGATCAAGACTCGAACCTTGATCTTCCCGTCATTGTTGGCCACCAAAGCTGTTTGTCAAAATGTTATCACTTAAAAAATTAAACCATGTTAGAAAAGTTTTAGTGTGTTTTTTTCTCGTCAGTGTGCCACTCAAACAGTGTTCACATGCTACCCAGTGGCTTGTGTGTCATAGATTTGCCATCCCAAGTCGAAGGTGTTATCGCAATACACTACTATGCCGATTACTGGATTGTCGAAGTTTGAATTTATGTGTTGTGTACTGAAGGAGGTTTTTCTTATCCCACCAAGGAAATGTTGGTACCCTTAATTTAATTTCAACCCTCCTAATCCATAATGGATTAGTGTAATTAATACACAAGCATATAACCAAAATGGGTATACTAAGACGGGGTGCTAAAAGGTAAAATCAAGGGAATTATATGTATAGAGAGGGCTGCTTATAGCAAACATATGGCTCTGAGAAGACTGTTTGTGAAACCTGAGTTATCATTNTCTAAAAATAACTAAAACATTTAATTTTTGTTAAAATGCATTACAGTAACTTGTGATTATTTTTTATTTGCTTTAAAGCTTTGTCAATATTTTCTAGATCTCCTATACAGGTAGACCACTATATTCTAATGTGCAAGCAAACATTTTCCACCCCAACATGTTTTTCTCTGTTTCACCTAAGCAACTGCAGGGCCTTCCAACATTAGGCCCTGTGTGGCTGCACCCCTAAGGGCGACCCTGTGTAAATATATTATTCTCTATTATTTCCTTGGAAAAAAATTAGTATGCCCACATTTAAAGTGTTCAGTGCCACTTTAAAGAGCTGATGCATATTTTAAAACTGTTGAGCTTAGTTTAAAATAATTTTTTTTTTAAATCATACATTTAACATGAAAAGATGTACATACAAAATGTATATCAATAGATCCTTAGTGATGTGTCTTACTAACAGTGGTAGGGGTGTGTGTAGTTGTCACTTTATAAAACTTATTAGTAAATTGTTCCCTCCCCCTTGGTATATCAATCCTGTCCTGGAGCCAATAGCCAAACTTTCGCTCACTACATTATAATATATTTGATTGGTCTAATGAATATTGAAGATTTAGTCTACTAAGTCAGTCCTTCCAAGCAGAGTCAACCCTTAGAACAAATAAAGAAATACTTATGTTTCATAAAATAGCTAATTCAAAAATGTAAATATTGTATTATTTACTACATTTATAAGATTTCCCAAGATAATATTCTATTCTAGTATAGTTTGCATGTGTAGATGAGGGTTAGTCACCCAGATGAGCCTGTTGAGGGTGTTTAATCCTAAATTGTTCCCCACCTTTCTCCCACTTTGTGGGGTGTAGCCTGGACAGATAATAGGACATGGTTGAAAATTTTATTTTATATATAAATATTTAATAACATCTTTTTCTTGGCTATACTATCCCTTTCACATTAGCATGGAAAATAGCACTAGCAAAAATGGTCTATGTTTCTTGACATGTTTTAAAATATCTTATGATTTAGTTTTCATACCAACTCTGAAACTTCCAATAAACAAGTAACAAATATACAAACATCCAGCCATCAATTTACCAGAGACCTGACTACATATGATATCAAACATACAAAAATTTATACTATATAATAAATATTTTTTACGTCCAATACTGTTCTCAGCCTGTGACCTGGTTCACTATTTTATTCAAGCCATATATTTTACACTAATGGCTTGCAAGGCCTGTTGTAGTTTCGTTTGCCTTATAATTTCACTTAAAACTAGGACGGACACAACATCCATTTCCCAGCATTTAATCCATCGCTGTGAAAGGCTAGACCCACATGTCACCATTGATAAATTTTTCAGCCATGCTGGGAAATGAATCTCGGAACCTTAGCTCAGTAGACAGACACTCTACAGACTGAGCTAGGATGTTGGATCAATGTATAAAATGTAAACTAAATTCATTAAACCAAACCATTTTGGCATCACAAAATGTATTAAAAACTTAACCCCTCCACCATCCCCACAACAGTCAAGAAATATTTTATGGAATTATGGCTGTCTCTAACTATGGCCTAGGTCACAAGATATGCAATCTGCTTTGCATTCATGCATGAAGTATAGCATACCGGCGAAGACAGCAAGTTACTACCTCACAACCTTGATGGGTTGTATCTTTATTTAACTAGAAAGATTTGATTTAAGATTTTTCATATATGTGTACCTGTTTTGATGGAAATATATGGTCAGTAAGCAGTATTTGTTTAATACAACACTGGTGGGGCTATCACTTTTGTTTTAAGCTTTGTCCAATCACACTAACTTTTGTATGAAACACTATCTCCCAAATAGGGTGTTTGTTTTCATCTCCATAACATTTATTTTGTCATTTTATTGAATGGGGATTTGAAACTGACAGTAGTGAAGAAACATCAGACCTGAATTATTTTGTTGCTTTTTCTTTAAATAATTATTATACAAAGAATAAAAATTAGATATTAAATTTTATTTCTTAAAAATCACATATAGCATAGAGCCATACAGTCAAACAAACTAAGTTTCATATTCTCTCAACTAAATTTGCTATCATGTAGAAAGTTAAAAAAAGGTGACCATCATTATTTAGCATGAAAATTAAATTATTAAAACCATCTGGTCTAGTTTGCTAATGACAAGGTGGTTATGGTTAGAATCCTGCCCAAGTATATTGAAGGTAACTTTTCCTAATTGTTTTTCCCGCACTAAACTGAATACATTTCTTCGTTCCTATTCCATTAGTTTGAACAAATGTGGATATCCTAAAAGAGGTAATAAGATGCGGAGCAAAACAAAAGTTGATTATGACATTCATTTTTTAAGTGCCCTTGACCTAAGTTTTCGATAAACTTATATGATATAAAGCTAGTTGTTTTTAAGAAAAGGACTTAGCTCTATAATATTTAATATTTTTGTTGTTAGAATGTAAAATGAATATAGTTTTTATTTAAAAAAAAAAATTAAATCACCAATTCTATTTTATATTATTTTAGATGATTAATGTGAATTTGAAAATAGATTATGGTAAAGAAATTATTTTATGAAATTTCTTATAAATCCATCATGTAGCTATAAAATGTATAGACAACACTGAAACTTACACGTCTATTGAATGTTTTTCCTCTAGAGATACAATAAAAATTAATGTTCTCCAAAGCCAAGTCCACTCTCAGCATTCCTCCTATTCAGCTACACTTTACATCACATGATCATCATACAAAGTTTCTATAATGCTGGAATGTGCAAATGTTATATTTATATTGTTAAATATAAGTATATTTAAAAATCTGGTAAGAGAATTTAAGGAATATTTATGCGTATTGACTTTAAATAATATCTAAAAATGTAATTAGTATTTAAATTGTTAAGATTTGAATGGAGAAATGGTTTTTTTATTCCTACATTTTCAAATAGTACACTAAAAAAATCATTAGTGAAAATAGAAAATAGTTTTGTAAGTGATATTTTTACAGAAATCTTTGCAAATTCCAACTTTAAAACCAAAAAGGATGCAAAATTTAAAATATAACAATAAAAAAACTGTTTAGTCTATGATATAACTTATTCCATGCTAAATCTATTAATCTTGTACATTACATGTTTTTGTTAAATTTTTGTTAGTTACTATTAGCCACCAAACGTAATTAGCCAACTTTTTCTACTATAAATGCAGAGGACTTGTAATTAGTACAGGTACTCACTCTCACCATCAATCATCCAAACATATAAGAGAAGGAGTAACAATTATTAAAATGTTTTATATTTCATTCTAAATTGCTCTTTTTATGTGCCTCTAATTATTACCTATTATATTCATTACTAATATAAATTGATTTAACTTTATTAATTCAATAAATTTACATATAACATTAACTATCAAATCACTGGGGGAGAAAATATAAGTATTATATATGCACATAAGTGTTAAAATAGTTTATTTCATATTTAGTTTATTAATTCGTTGTGTAGCCTTCGTTAGAATGACTATGGGAAGTGTTATCTGTTTTAATTCTCATAAAATGAACTGTTTTCCATCAGAAAGAAGAGTTGGTTTAACAGTTGCTTAAGCTAACATATTACTCATTAGATTATTATTTTCAGAAGATGTCTTGTTAATATAATTATTTTATAATTGAGCCTCACAAGGAGCAAGTATTTTAATTAAAAAAATTGAAAATTTAATAATATAGTTAACCCTAATTTTTTATCCTAACTTATACGCAAATCATTATGTTCCATTTCCTTTTATTCAGCTTTATTTTAGTTATGTCACTCCACTTTTTAATCTTAAAATTTAATGCATTGTTGATGTAAAGCTAGTTTTTAAAATAACATATATCTTACACCTACATATTTTGTGAAAGTACTAGTATTTATACTAGATACATATTACACTATAGTACTGGTTTTCATGTTTGACTTTTTATTCTAACTACTTATGACAAATTAATATATTGATTAGTTAAATTCAATGAATATACACAGCTGTATTGAATATTGGTTGCTCTAGTTTTGAAAAAATATAATCTATATATGTCAAGGAAGGGTCTGCAACATTTTCAACATACTATTCAATTTAACCCTCCACTTGGCTAGCACACATAGATTTCAATACAAATATGTAACATATTTCTTGTGTAGAAATATAAATTACCTAAAGAGTTCTATTTATATTTTTTAAAGTATATATAAACAAATATATTAATGCTTTCAGTGCTGAATTAGAAAAGTATGATCTGGACCAATTTTCATACATGCTTCTTAGAATGAGAAAGGAACTTTGAGAATGATATATGCTTGTTGGTAAGATTAAATCCTGGTTCCAACATTAATCATGTAGAAGCCAGTAATAGTTTGTCTTAAAAAGCAAATAAGGAATCGGTTACTTGTCTTAATGCCTTTAACATAATATTTACTCCATAAAACAAGTTTTTTTTAAAAGCGGAAGTTTAAAGAGTAATTTTGTGTATGTTGGTGGAATGCATGAGGAATTAGTCATGGAATTAGTATAGACCAGATTGAACATGTGACTGTAGTTCAGAAATATGTAAAATGTTTGGATAATATTTGTAGTTAACTGTACCTTTGTGTGAAATTCTAAAAATAGTTGCATATTTTTTGTTTATTAGAATGGTCCATTCCCTTTTTGTGTTATGTATTATTTCACTGTTTTGTTAGAGAATTAGCAGTATATTTGACAATTGTGTTTAGGACTAAATTTGGGATCCATGATACAGTTTTTTTTATATACATATCATTCAATTTTTTTAAAAGCCATCAGAATGTACTGATTCAAGTAAATGATTGGTCGGTTGTAATAAATTTTTAATAATATTTGTTGTTAATTTTAGTAAGGAGATTTTTAGGATCAATAATATAAGTAAAAACTTAATGTTACATTCAAAATTAGCTTGATATTTTATGTAAACGACTTTACATTAATTATAATGTTACTTTTGAATGTAACATTCAAGTTTTTCCTTATTTATTAATCTGTAATATATTTGCATGGTAAGCCAAAATAACACATATTAATGGGTAAAGCAACTTTATTAGTGATTGTGTTGTGTTTAATGATAAGAAATTTGGTCATTTAAAACACCTTAATATGTTTTATGAAAGTGTTATATTTTAATGCATACTATATCAATTATTGAAATCAAATTGCTCCATCAATGGTGAAGCATACAATACATGTACTCTTCACCATTTAAACTCTTCTTTAACAACTACCATGCAATACATAATCTGATGTTGTTTTTTTATGTTGTAGGCCTATAAGTGTTTTGTCACTCAATTCAAACCCTTTTCCATAATTCAATGTTTAGGGTTTGTTTTAAGCTATAGTTGATGATCACAATATTTTCTTACATTGACTGTGGAGTTTGAAGATATTTTGCAAGTTTATCATTCATTTTGTGCAGAATCGTGCAACCACGAAATTTAGTTTCTTAAAATCATATACCCCTCTCCCCCCTTTCAGATAACAAATTTCAAATCAGTAAAATTATAAATATAATATTTTTAGAGAATAACCTAAATGTTTAATAATGTAATTTAATATTTTTGTAACAATTTTATACTGATACTTTTTGCAATGTTTCAAAATACTCTATTCCAATCTAATTAACTAATTTCTATTCAAATTTGGATGATTAAAACAACGTTTTGTTGATTTTAAATCAAATATTTAGTTTAAGCGGCTGAACCTTTTCTTATCACTGTTTACTATATGTATAATATTAATACTACTTTTCACATGAGTGCTTGGTCATTCTATCATATTATTTATAAGTTTGCTACCATAGTCAAGCTCTGATTTGAAACTATTTATACCAAATGACAATGAAAAATGCAAGTCAACATATATTTTAATGTTATTTCAATATTTTACTTCATGGATTGGTATTAATAAAATGAGAATATTATTTTTACCACTTATTTAGGAGTCCCTAATCAATATGATGTTGAATTAAATTGTGAACTCAAATCACTAGTTAATTTCTTAACATATTTTAATTTTCCTTGTTAGAATTCTTGATAATTAGAAACAATAAATGTTTTCATCAAAATTAATAGGTTTTGTGTATGTCTCATTTTTATTGAAAGAAAAAATATCTAGCTAATAGAAACTCTAGAGATTAAAATTACAAAGCATTTTTATATTAAATAATAACTGAACTGGTGTGAAACATAGACTGGATTGCTGGCTTTGTGTAAGCTGAGATTCAAATCTCAACTGGGTACACTTTGGCTGGTTTACCTATCCCCATTTTGTGCTTATGCAGGTGCATTTACCCTTAAATGGCACTCTCAACCTCTACACCTTTTATCAAATTATTTACAACTTTGTTGTTTAATATAATTTTAAAATATTTACATTATATAAAGCAAGTTATTGATTAACTGACAGCGTATAACCCAAACAAGAAGTAAGGCACAAAGCTAAAAACAATTAACTGATTGATAAACTAATAAAGCATTATTTAAACTAGACTATGATATTTTGACCTTTAAACTGATATCACCATCATGAAATTACTAATCAAAGTACTATTTATAAAATATGATTGAAAAATAAAAATGAACAAAATGTATTTGTTTTAAATTCTCGAACAAATTGTATAAAATTCATGTAGAAAGGGGCAGAATTGTTTCATTTGAGTAAACTTATATTTTATCAAATAATAAATATCTTCATGAGAATATACACACCAAAACAAATATTTGCTCTTATGTTAATGTAAAATTATATCCATAATTTAGATTTCATTACTAATGTAAATTTACATGATCCACTCCAAACTCGTCTTGTTGATAATAGCAAGTAGCCATATAACTGAATTCTCTTATTCCTAACTTCTTGCCAAGTTATCCTAGAAGGGTAATGTGCTGTACCTACAAAGATCTTGGAAACATTTCACCTGTCCCAACATAGCTATTTGTTACAGATTTATTTTCCCTAAATAGATGTTTGAAACATGTACCATATCTTTCATAGTTGTTTGAAACATATACCTTGTCTTAGCATAGATGTGTGTAACACATACCTTGTCCTTGCATAGATGTGTGTAACACATACCTTGCCCTTAACTAGCTGTTTGAAACATATATCTGGTCCTTAACTAGATATATTAGGTATTTTGAGTGTACTTGCAGCAGGTTCAACATGCTACATTTGAAACATATATCTTGTTCTTAACTAGATGTTTATTCATATATATTGTCCTTAACTATATGTTTGAAACATAATACTAATAATAATAATCAACTTTAATGCTGAAGTTAAAGCTACCGCCCTTTCATACTCGTCTTATCCATAACGAGATGTTTGAAGTATATATTGTCCTTAACAAGATGTTTGAAACATGCATCTGGTTCCTACGTAGATCTTGGAGACATATGCTCACTTTCTACTTAGATTTTGGTAACAGCTAACCTCTTCTTATTTCGATTTTAGTAACAGGTAACCTCTTCCTATTTCGATTTTGGTAACAAGTAATCTGTTCCTACATAGATACCTATTTAAAATGTATTCACTTTCATCTTACTTAACTTTAAAAATGGATAATTGGGTTAACCTATCTTCTAAAATGGATAGTCTCTTCCTACTTTGATATTCTTGATAGGGGTTTGTGAAGATCACGTTTTAAGCATCGCTTGAAACACAAAGCAAAGCCAAATTTGAACATGAAGTTTTAGTTTTTTGTGTTATAACACCACTAGTAAGTTTAAACTACTCATCAAGTGCAAATAGGTTCAGAGAAAGGTGTTGATTAAAAAAGAAGCCCATTGCAGGTTTTCTCTTATAACAAGTATTTTTACCTCTTGATTTGGATATAACACAATTCTCAAAAGAGGGGTAGTTTTTTCAATAGCTTGGTCCTGAGAGAGCTATCAGGTGATTTCTGAAATTGGGGCACTTGTACTCCTCATATCTATTGTGTTGCTCTCTTACCACTGCTGCCACATAAATCACTTCCCAAGAGTTGGTTTCTGGGATTCCCTACGTTAGTGCCTTGTTTCTTCACTTCTAATGCTGTAATCGCGCCTAATATAATATGCATTAGTCTGTATCCGGTTTGATTGCTATTACCACTGTAGGAGTACTTCTCCTTTTCTTTGTTGTGTGTTTATGCCACTGTGCCTTATTTATCACAATCATATTGTTTATTTTTGTTTTCCTCTTTGCAGCTTATTCTGCTTTAGGTAATCAAGGCTTGTTTTGTTTCTGCACTCATTTTTTGACATCATTATTTATAAACAACACAATATAGATATCCATAACTAACTATAAGCTATGTTAAACTATGAGTGCAAAGTGATTTTTCGTGTGTGTGGTCAGTATCTAGATTCCCTAAACTTTATTTTCAAATATTTTTGATAAAGCAATATTTTTCCAGAATTTAACTATTGCATTAGAGAATGCCCTGTAGTAATTTATACTGACATATGGATGTATTTATCTTCATTTATTTTCTTTATCAATAATGCACTTGTAAATTCATCATGAATAATTTCAATAAGATAGAATATCAAGGACTAAATATTGGATACGTGTATCATAAATTGAAAGAAAGCCAGCAAGAAAGATAGCACAACTAAAGGGCTTTGTATTTTATATTGTATTTCCTTTATACTAATGACCTCCATCAGTTCATAGTTTTATAATTTGGTATTTTCCTTTTTGAACAAAATAATTTTGGCAATATTAAATTATATATATATATTTACCTGCTTTATCTATGCTTAGTTTATAAGTATCATTTAATCACTAGTCAGTGTTAAAATACTGTTTATTAGCAGTACTAAAAATAATTTAATATTGAAATGTAATTTTTTTATTATCACATACAAAATTAACTGTTGAGCGATGGTTAACAATTTCAAGACATAATCAATCATACAATGAATGTTATAAACCAAATCCATGTTAGAACAAATACTAAAAGTATCGTACACAGTGAGGCCAACTGACAAACACAATAAAACTCTTTTCCGAGTTAGGCGCTAGTATACAACTTATTAAACAGTAATATTAAGTGAGAAATTTCAAAACTGTTCTTTAATGAATCAAAGTTTTATTGTTCCTTTGAATTTTTTTTTAAGCTGTGAAGGCTATTGTGGGTGTCTTAAGTTTACACAAAGGGTATTAGACTTTCAACTTGACTTTGAAATTTTCAAGCTTCGAATACTCCTAATTCTTGAAAGCTGGCATACTATCTATTCCTTGATAATCCTGGAAGTGGTTGTCCTTTTCATACTTAGGTGATCCTACACTTGATAAGACTAGAAGTGAGTGTCCTATTTCTACCTTGTTGGCTATGAAAGTGAGTTCATGTTTCTTAATATGATACTATCAGGTTAAGTCTTAATATGGAATTGAGTACCCTTTTTTGCCCATCATATCCTAGAATACGTTGCCATGTGTATTATACATAGATATTCCTGTAAGTAATTCCCCAGGTGATAACAAAGTAATCCTATAAGTAACTCTCCAGGTGATAAGAAAGTAATCCTGTAGTTTGGTACCCTATTCCTACCTAGTTAATTCTTGATTCCAGTGCCCTATCACTACCCATTAAGCTACAGATGCAAGTGTATATTTCATAATTATTCAATTTTGGGTTGTCCTCTTCGTCTAATGGTCGACATTCAGGTATCGGGTTTGATTCCTTGTGATCCCATGGATGTTTTTTTGAAGGGGATACACTTAAAAAAGCAGGGGGGGGGAGTAAATTATTGATGAAAATGTCAATTTCCTAGTAAGCTTTGGTATTTAATGGTGTGCGAAGCTTCGAAAAGTCGAAGGTCAAATCTCCTTCGACTTTGGCATCTACAATAACCTTTGATAAATTATCAAACGATTTAATTTGATCTTACTAAATATGACATTTTTCAATATTTGATAGTTTAAAAACAGTTACTAAACAAAATTTTAACACTGACTAGTAATTTAGCTAACACAACATAAGCATGGATCAAAAACGGATAAGTAAATGTTAATATATTATATTCACTATCGCCAACATAATTTTGTAAAAATTAAAAATACCTATAAAAGAAATAACACCATGGTCACTGGTATGAAGCAGAGAAAGCGCTTTAGTTGTGCTATCATTGCATCTCGCATCTAATGTTTGGTCCTTCTCTTTGGAATTATCTGTGACAAATTTACAAGTGCATTTTGATACAAAAGTTTTTCATAGTTTATTCGCATTTTCTATGCTATTAAAATGGCTGATAACTGAAATTAGTAAACGAAAATGGAATTTAATTTATAATCATTATCAGAGAGATACAGATAAAAAGATATGCATATGTAAAGTTTGCAAACTAAGATTATAAACTCCACGATGTTAGTAAAAATTAAAACTTAATTAAGAATCAAATAGCCAAGCTTATTATTTATGCTTTTTAGTGAGGATTACTCCATCTATATATTATATTCTGAAAATTGAATTGATAAGTTACTAGGCTTATCAGTAAGCCTGTGTACATTAGTTATTAATATAGTCCTTAGGTAACAAACAAGGAAATTTTCCTGGCCCTTGCTACTAACAATATCTAGAAAAATAATTAATTTAAAAATTAAAAATGGCGTTAAGTGACAACAACAAAAATCCTAGGTAACTTCGACTTTTCTTCACAAGTTTCAAGATTCACTTTGACTTCACTTCGCATTTAAAAAGTGGCCTTCACACACCCCTATTGGTATTCTCCAACTTTTTAACCATGGCTGTGGGTATCCACTTCCTAACTAATAGTGGAAGTGGCTGTACATTTCCTAACTATTTGATATTGTGAGTGTATGCTGTATACTGATTTGTGGTCACTGATTCACCATAAAACTTTAAAATGGACTTGGCAATTCATATATGCTGAATCCATACACAAATACAAACTCTTTGAAACTATGTTCCTTTTGCTTTCAATTCAGGATTCTTACCTCTAAGCCAGGTAGATAGAAAATTTTATTGTAATAAGGTGGGTGTCCCTGATATGGGCATGTTAAGGTGTGAACATTTTTCTAGCCGCCATTTTGAAAAAAAGCAATACTTCGGGCAAATGGGTTTTCATGAAAAAATTTGCATTCTCCATAAAAATATTTTTACTGGTCCAAAAAAACGAAATTCCAAAAGTCTACATAGTGGCCATATCAGGAACATATACACATGATATGGCCACCCTTGTTCCATGTTCTACATACCGGGATGTTTTTTCAGTTTCATATTGCAGTTCTGCTCACATTAAATAGTTTTGGTGTAAAATGAATAAACATGATACTAAATAATCCTTTTTGTTATTCAAAACAGGATTTTCTCTGAAAAATGAAATTGTTTAAACAATTGACATTTACACTTTAGTCCATACAATTCAGTCCATAATCCCTTCTTCTTCACATTGTCAGACATTATTTTATATCTGAAACAAAAAAAAAAGTTTTTATTGAGTAATTTTGTCAGGAGAAAAAATAAATGTGAACTGAACTAGATATTGCCATGGTGTACTTGACATGGCTACCTGGAAGGCCATATCAGGAGCAGGTCAGCTTTCACGAAAATTGTTTGATTATGAACAACTCGTAAAAGATCCGCCATCAATGACAACACCAATCGAAAGAGCATTCAAAACTGAATAGAGTACGTTGGTTTTCATGAAAAAAGTATTTGAAAAACATGCGTAAAACAAGGGAGACTTACCAGAGAAAAACAAAAAGACGTCCCATGAAAAACACAAAACAGGCAACTGACGACATATTGCTCAACCTGGCTTGATGGGAAATGATCACGTGACACAATAGGAGGCCACCTCACTGGATGCTGATGCCATCTAGTGGATTTTTTGGTTAGCTAACTCACAATAGGGGGTGGCCATAACATAAGCACCCACCTTACTCTAAAATTGATGGCCTATTTAAAAAAATTGCGAATGAGAAAAAACTTAAACTAAACCTTAGAGTGTTTAAATGGTATTAATTTAGTTGTTTCCACTCTTTTCCTACCCTCCTATGGGCGATTGGAATAATTATGTATGATTAGCGTACACCCATAGCAGTGAGATACAATGTGGGTGCTGTTGAGGTTGTCTAATGGGCTACTGGTTTGACTTATAGCATCAATGATGTACTTATTTCAAATGGATTTGTCAATAACACCTTCTTAAAACTATACAAAATATTATTTTAAATTTCACAATTAACTCTACTTGAAATCAGTTTTGGTGACATGTATATGCAAAATTAAAATCTTTACTCAAATTCCAAAGCTTGTTATCTGCTGTAGAAACTTAAGATCTAATAGAATCCCACTTTAAAATTGATATAAAATAAATCTCATCATATTTTGATTAAGTTTTTAATTGTCACTATTTTATTCCAATCACCATAAAAATTGTTATTAAACAGTTAAATTGGTGTCTATAACTCCTTTACTTCTATGCAGCAACACTTTATATTTGACACATTCTTTAAGGGTAGCTTTGGTGCCATGATATTATGTGGCTCTTTTCAGCACGACCTACTTTTCTCAATCTGAACCTGAATCTCAACACACTGCGTCTGCAGCCTGTGGGGCCTAAACGTATGTTATGGTTTCATTGGTTAATACCTGTTAGTAAACATACTTGGAATACTGCCTGCTTTATAAACTCTGTGTGTTTGTTTGCTTGCTTATGTAATTGCTTGCGCCAATATTTTGGGTATAATACTTAAGATACACTTTATGTTTGGGTTTATAGGTAGCATTTCTAGAACCATGAAGTATTTTTCCTTGTAAACAAGTTCTTTATGTGTGTGTGTGTCCCACTTTTTAACATAATTTATAAATGTATACATACACATAAATTTCTTATTTAATGTATAATTTGATGTTTTATGCATGTATCTTTTATTACATATTAATTTATTTGCAATACTTTCAATACAAGTTAACAAACACACTTTAGACCAATAAGATTGGTAAGTAAGATAAAACATTTGGTTATGAGGTAGTGATTAAAAAAATCCTTAGTGAAACAAGTTGGAATTAAATACTGGCTTTGAAAGTCAGAGTAGTGCTCCCATGGGGATGATAATTTTAATAATTGTGTTCCCGGTTTTATAACCAGCCAGCCATGAAAATTTTTACTTGGTTAAAAATTGGATTCTAAATTACTCTGGTAGAAATCGAGTACACACCTAAACTTAAGTCATTCCTGGACATACAAACTATGCAGCCAACCATTCTTTATTTTTTTGCTAACTATTTTTGTTTTGTGTGCGTGTGCATGGGCCACCCATTTTTTACAAAACTTAATATGCATGTTAAAATATTTAAGAACTAGTTTCCAAAAGAATATTTTATAGCAATATTTTAAATGCCATATTGCACCTTTAATTAATATTATTTTAAGTTCTGAAATTGTATATGAAATTTTTTATTTCTATGCTGCAAAATTGTTTTATTTTTGTGTCTGCATGTAGCTCTTATTTCCTCATATAGGGGAAGTCTTGTAGTTGTGAAAATTATTGACCTTGAGATTATTATGAATCTTGATAATATATATCACCCCAAACTCAAAAATGTTGGCTTTGCAACTTTGTCTCCCTGTGCACACTAGGAGATTTGGTGGATTTATTTAAAAATTGATATTTGGTTATATGCTCACACATCAAGTTGAAATAATTATTTTAATTATCTCTTTAAAATTAATAGTAATTTACTGATGACTTGTTTCAAAACTTTTTTTTTTTTCAATTTCTCTAGGGAGTTTTGTTAAAAATGAATATTTGTTTATTTGAATATTGTTTCACAAATCACTTGTGTTTATAAGAAAATTTATTTAAAAGTAGTTAATTGATTAGTTTTGAAAAATAAAAATAAAATTGAACTCAATGGACTAAATGAAAAAGTATGTATGATTGTAATATTGTTTGTTTTAAATTATATTTTAGAAAATGATTTACAAGATTTGTTTGATCTCTTAAGACAATCTAATATTTCCAAAGTTTACCGAAATTGTATATTCTCAATAGTTTATAAATTAAAAAGTAATTAGTTGGCACTCCTTTATGCTCCAATTCACCACTAGAAATTTTATCTAAATTATCTGTTAATTTATTCAACTTTGATATGTTAAACTCTTTTAAGAATATATGGGATTTCTGTCTCTAAATTTTACAAATATACTCTTAGAATCCAACATAAATTTTCAAAATACACAGTGTTCCTCCCAGACAGCAGAGAATATTAAGTTTTTCTACAGACATTCTTTTTTTTTTTTTTTCAACACAGACTACTGAACTATCTATTAATTGGAGACGGTGACCTGGCGGTCTAGGGGTAAGGTGTCAGACTTCTATGCTGGCGGCCGGGGTTCAATCCTCGGTCTCGGAACAGATTTATCTGATTACCAAACCCTTCCTTCACCTCTGACAAGACATCTTGTGAATGTGGGGAATGCCAGGCCTCCACCGTGGTTCGGATTCCACGTTAAACTGTAGGTCCTCCATTTCATCTCACAATCACTCTACCATTACACATTAGCGTAAGTGCGTATAACCCGAATGGGTAGTAAGACGCGGTGATAATAATATTAATTGGATAAAGTGTGGGTTGTCTCTGGATTATATATTTTAAGTTGCCGCTAACCCAAATTATAGCATTATAATACAGCATTTTACAGCAATGTTTTCTTGTTAGCCAGGAAAGTTGTACTATATTGAAAATAACGATATAATTGATGAAAAATGTTTAAATGAGAACTCCTACAACTCTTAGGTATAAAGAAAGGTTAGTTGGTTTTATACCATGCTATTTAAGGTTATACATAGTCAAGACAAGTACTATGTATTGAACATCAAGAGCCTTTCCTTTGCTGCCATGTTACACTTTAACATTATTTTATCATTGTCAAATTAATTATACTATATCACTCGACCCTTTTACAGAAAGTTTGCATAGGTATCATAATATTTAGTGTTTTATAGCATTTACTCAAAATATTGCCATTGTTTAGTAAAGTATTGGGTGGTCTCTCACTAGCTTCTGACTCATCTCTGGGTTTTTTACTGCCATGAGGCAAGTTAAAGAGTAGCAATTAGTGTCAGATTTGGGCTTCATGACTGCTCCCAATCCTCCACTCTCCCATGCCTATAAAGAACACAGCATGGACAAAATATAAAGGCTTTGGAGTCTTATAATTAGTTATTTATTTTGGAAGCCAAAGGGTAGATTATTTCAATAAAACTGAAACTGAAAGAAATAATCCTAAGTGGTTTGCATTTTTCCACTTGATGTAGACTAAATCAAATTATGTGGCAGGGTCTGAAAAGAATATTTCGCCAAAGAATATCAAATGACACTGTATTTAAAGTTGCATTTTTACTTTAGTCCAGTTTTCTAGTTGAGCTGCTCAGGTCAATAATTAACATGAATAAAAACACTTAGAAGCAACAGTCGAAATTGTGTGATGCACCTAGGACGCAATATTATACTATAATTATTTGAAACCCTTATGAAAGTGCTTGGAATGTACACTTACTATTCAAAAACACCTTATTCCCTTTTTTTTAAAGTTCAACACAATTTTATTACTGTTTAAGAAAAAGGGAGAAATATTAAATTGTTATTTTTAAAGAGCCACCCCAATAGAATCTTGGACATGAATATATACATTGGTCGTCTACCCATTCATCTTGTACAGCAGCGAACTATATTAATGGTTTAATCAAGCATCATAATTAATCATTATATTTTAAACTACTTTTTTCTGAAAGATTTTGTAGTATCTATTATTTTTTAAGATTTACTACCAATTTTGATTCAAGTCTAATATTTTGGCTAGCTTTATTTTTGAAATGTAACAATTACATTAAATATACACATCTATCTTTAAAAGATTAGTATGTAAAAACTAGATTCTAATGAATCATTTATAAATAAAGCATATTATTATATTTGCATCAAAATACTCCAGCTTATTTAATTATTTCAAGCTCTTTACTTCATTTTTGTAAAACCTGGTGTTACCGAGTGTAAAGATTGGAATTAAAATTAAGTAACTTTAAATTAACCATACACATTATTTAGAAGAAACTATAACAATACTTTTTTTTTAGAAATATAATGTTTGCACTAAAACAGTATTTTTTAATGTAAAATGTGTTTGCTTTGTTTAAAGCCTCCCCAAATA
The DNA here is from genome assembly GCA_901482245.1 of Timema douglasi. Lineage (NCBI taxonomy): Eukaryota > Metazoa > Arthropoda > Insecta > Phasmatodea > Timematidae > Timema > Timema douglasi. The sequence continues at coordinate 66,163 of CABEEJ010000845.1, read as the reverse complement.
TGAACTCATCCAAACTTGGCTTGCGAATGACTACTTTACATGAGGAGCAATGTAGTGGCTCTGTAAATTTTCGAGAAATATCGCCTCAAGAAGTAGATGATGTTGACATTTTAGAAGTACCTTCTCATGTCCAGAATAAGACAGAGCAAGATGCTAACTGTGCAGATCAAGATGCTGATAGTGCAGAGCAAGATGCTGATGGTGCTCATAGTGATCCTGAACTATCTGAATTTGAATCCTTTCAAGTAAGTATGTCTGTGCAGAGATGCTTAAAAGTATTTATTAGTTAGATCTATGTTGCAGAGTATTTATAGTGTTATTATGTTATGTAAAATAAAAATCGACACCACCAGTGAGTTTGACTGGTTTAACAACTCCCCTTCAAGGAGGTATGCATCCCAATCGGGTGTACTGGGAGATGTTTACCTCTGATGACTAACGCTTGTGCGTTTTATTTAAATATCTTAGCCATACTATGTCTCTAAAATAGTGTTAAGCTGCAAATGCTTTAATATTTAGTAGCATGTGTAGTATTAAGGTTGATGTTCACTTCACTATGATGTATCAGTGCCATCTTAGTTATATTTATACTTTTTCTGGCACTAGTATTTATACATGTCTATAATTTGGTCGTGTCATATTCGTAAGGTGTTCAAATTATTCGACTTTACGATGATGTATTTGTTTATTTCGCACTCTGGGAAGTGGTATATTTTTGTTTGGTTCATAAGAAAGTTCACTTCTACTAAACCCTTATTCTTATAGTAAGTTTGTTTTTGACCACCAACAAACACTATTGAAAGTCACTAAAATCTGGCATTCTAACAACTTTTCTTTTTCGTTTATTAATTATTAAGTTCATCAAAAAAATGATCACAAGCATCCAATAATACTTCCTTTTGGATTATTTTATAATTTATATAAACATTATTTATAAACGTAATAATAATGTAAATAAAATGGCAATATTTTTATTAACTCCATTGTGTTCACATGAGTTTCCAGTTTAAATAAATAGCCTTCCTATGAAATTGTGATTGTAGATGTCAAACAATATTTTGAACATTAAATTCCACTAGTAGCATTTTAATGAGGTTGTGTGTTTCTATGAATTTCATAAGATTCATTTACGTTATTAGTCATGGAATTGAATACTAAAATAAATTAAGAATAATACATTTAGGGTAGGGGATGTTTGAGTTCAACCACAATAATTCCTCCTATATAAGGTCTTGTCCAATTTATTTCCATATTTTCTATCTTCAGTTTCAATCAATAAACCTAGAGCTAAAGATATTACATAGAGCTCTTCGTATAACCAAACTATGTCTATAAGTTTATTGTAATCCACGATTATAATCATACACAACTCTCTTGCTTGGAAAAGTACTGCTCGTAAGTAGATAGTTCATGATAAACAACACAATTCACTATTGAAGATATTATACACAGAAAGCACTATAAATACCATTCACGGGCCCAAAACTGTGATGCTAGTGTTGATTCCACCATAGTGAAAACTTGAAAAATTACCATCTGTATCTAAAAGTACGGCCATGACGGCACTGTCTTGAATTTGTATAAATGCATGCATTGGAAAAACATTGGACATTATTATAATCAAGCCACATTAAGGTATAAATCAACCTTTAAAACAATTAGGGTATTTTGAATAACATAACGGTGACCTGGCAGCCTAGGGGTAAGGTGTCAGACTTCTATGCTGGCGGCTGGGGTTCAATCCTCGTTCGCGGCAAAGATTTATCTGATTACCGAACCCTTCCTTCACCTCTGACAAGACATCTTGTGAATGTGGGGAATGCCAGGCCTCCACCGTTTCGGATTCCACGTTAAACTGTAGGTCCTTCATTTAATCTCACAATCACCCTACCATTACACATTAGCGTAAGTGTGTATAACCTGACCGGGTAGTAAGATGCGGTGCTAATAATAAAAAAAAAGATTAACATAACAAAGATTATCACACCTTTCTTTGACACTTGAGGCTAGATTTAATGCAATCTCAACTAGGTGGATAACTTTTGCAAAATAATGTGCTACAGAACTTAATCTATATTGGCCTAGAAAAATGCTGTAGATGTATACATTTGTGATTTTAAAAGGATTATTTGAAAATATAGAAGAAATACGGTAATTATGATAAAATGTATCAGCATTCAGCTAAAAGTGATGGTAATCTAATTTATTGGGGAAACAGCCCGATTATACTCACTCAGCAGAGATAATAATTTGAGTCTGGCCCCCTGAGTAAGGGGGAGGAGACTGGTTACCACTGAGCTTCTCTCCCATTCCTGGATAAAATGAAAAACAAATTGATTGCTTGTAAATAAGGATGGGAAAGGATTCATTAAAATATTGAATAATTTAACAAAATAAAAAAAAGTTTACTTATTTTTACAGTTTAAGCCAAGAAATATATATTTTTAGTAAATGTGGAAGACAATATGAATAATCTACTCTAGTATCTAAGAAATATAATTGATTGGTTGGTTATATTTAATCTATTAAAATTTAACAAATTAAAGATCTATTAAACACTGTAGTCACCAAACTTAGACAGTTTAATTTGTTAAAAATGTGTGTAGTTTTATAACTGATAAAAGTATATAAAGACAGCTTCATTAGCTGAAATTAAACTATAAAGGACAAAAATTAATTTGTCTAAGATATTAGACTGTGACCCAAACCTTCGCGTTCAAACTTTCACAACATGCTTAACACATGGCACACCGGCATGAAATGCCATGGTGAACTCTCAGATACCGGCCAAATTTATGATATTTTGAATTCTTACTGTGAGAATACTTGTTGACATATATTTTTTATTCTGTGAATAATAGTCATGTATAATCTCTCAGCTCCTATATGGACTTTATATTTCTTAATGAAACAAAAATTTTAAAAAATCTTCAGAGATTAGTTTTTGAATATAAATTATTTTTTTAAGTGTAGATAGATAAAATAAAATTCTATAAAAAAAGTTATCTATAGACATTTTCTTTAAAAAAAAAAT
>CABEEJ010000845.1:45955-62366 GCA_901482245.1 Timema douglasi | reverse complement strand
AGGGGGGAGATTGTAAAAGCTTAATTTTAAAATATTTTTAGTTCCTTTATATTACTCAACATTTAGTTTCTCATTAATAGATAAAATCTTATGTTTGTGATGTTATAGGGGTGTTACACACAATCCAAGCAACATCAAACAACAAAACCAGCTTTATCCAGCTCTCATACGCTAGATTCCTTATCTGAGCTCCAAGCTACTAAAATGGGAACGCCCAGCACAACATCAAGGTATTTTTTTAATCAAGTTTTCACTTTTAAAGATGCCTATTTTATGTTATATATAGTTAACTCATATGTCTATGTATTTTTTAGTTCTGTTTTTGTATAATTAATTTTTGTTCTAGTGGCTATGGATCTCAAGCAGTATCCATCACAAATCTCTCAAGTGAAGATTCAATGTCAATACGTAGTATGAGTGTTGATGAAACTCCAGATTTTGAAAACAAAAGTATTTTATCAATGGAACAGAAATCATCATGCAAAATTTGTATCCCATTTATTCATGAAAATAATATAACCAAAGAGCAAAGATTAGGTCACCCAAAAAATATTGCCACCGATAGAGAAGCTTCCATTATTGAGAAGAATATAGTGGAAGTTAGGGAAAATAAATCTTTGCAGCTTTTACATATGAATGTAATGTCAAAAGACCATTTAGAGCAACAAAACAATGAAATTAAGACAAATAATAATAATAATAATATGAAAGAAAAAGAGACTCCTAGGTGGGATTCTTCAAGCACACATTTGGGAAACATCCCCTTAAGCAATAATATTAATGTATATAATATAGTACAATGCACGACTGAAGCAATGAACGTGACTGACATTTCTTCAAAAGAAAATTCATTATACAGAGACAAGTCCTTGGAAATGTTATCCACATCTAACAATGTACCTGCTATTGAAAGTCCTGAAATAGAAACTAGTTTAGATTTGTTGGATAATGTGAGAAAAGTTTCACCAGAGATTTCCACTCCAATGACACAGAATTCAGCTGATGATGAATCTCCTGGAGAAGGAACTTCAGTGGTTCACACACATCTACCTCCAGGCAAGGTAATGCATTTTATAATATTTATTTGTTTCAAGTGGACCCAAAAATGGTGACTTTAATACTGGCTTATCTCAATATTTAATTTATCTTATTAAAGTTTAAATGTAAACCATTTTAAATAATATGGCACACATGCCAGTTGTAATAAAATACTATCTCATCTGTTTCTCCTTGGGATTATGAAACACGATATTGCAAACCAAAATTTATTCTTAACTAAAAAAAATCATACAATTCATATTTTTCTCTCTGTTAATTATTGATAAAAATAATTCATACCTCACTTGCTTTTCCACTGTTGGAAGTCATACCTCACTTGCCACTGTTGGAAGTCATACCTCACTTGCCACTGTTGGAAGTCATACCTCACTTGCCACTGTTGGAAGACTAATAAACAAATAATGTTTCTCGTAAGTAGTTAGGCAATTTTGTAAATAAAACACCATAAATATCTCGCCCCATGTCAGTATAAATTAGATTATAGGCTGATGTAAACAATCTTTGTGGTAAAGTTTTCATTCCATAATGAATCAATAGACATTAATTTGAGACCTGACCTTGAATTTGGATCACATACATGCATACCTAATCACGCAATTCCCTCACTGGGTGTGCAAGAAACTGTGAATATTTAGGTTGTCTACCAATACTGGAAATATACATGATTTTATTTTTGATGTTGGAAATACTGGAATAGACTGGAATATTGGATTAATCATTTTGAGCCTCTGCTATTATTTGGACTACTGATAGTTCTATTTGGACCACCCCTCAATTAAGCCCCCTCTGGTCTATTTTGTTTGCCACACAATTAGTTGACCTTGTAGGTGACCTTTGCAGTGGGGATGTTTGCCTCACTTGCTGACCTCAGTCTCTTCACTAAGCCTTCCCTACCCCCTCCCCTTTTGCATACTAGAGAAAGAAAGCCCCCCTTTTTCTCACTTTCCCCCACTCTTTTCTCCCCTCACCCCCCTTGCATACTAGAGAAAGAAAGTCCCCCTTTCTCNNGCCCAAAAGAAAAACTACTATTCCTAAGCTTGCCCTGGGGTGAGTATTCTGCAGATCCCACTTCTTTATATTGTGCCCTTTGTGTATAAGAAGAAATTAGTAAACTCAAGAGGAAAACCTTCTTTTAAAGGTGATTGGTTGGACAGTACAGTGTTTAAAGATTGGCAGTGGTTACAAGTGGATTGTGATAAAAAATAAAGTCCATTGTTCTTTGTTCTCTGTGTATCACTAACTTTGATAGAAGTAACATGGGAATATTTTCAATCTGATCTCATGCCAAGGGTAAGAAGCATGTTAACAGAGTGAAAGCTGATAGTGGGAGCAAAAAAATATTGGACTTGGTCCCTACGGCCAAAAATGCAGTGTCATCTGTAGGCCTACATGAAGATGTACATTTTAGTGCTAATGACCATGAAGTAGTTTTTAAACCTGAAACTAGACCTAGTTCTGTTCAGAGCTTCCTTGTCAAAGATGAAGTTTTTCGTGCTGAAATATTATGGGCTATTAATCAAGTAATGCTAGAAGTTTTTCTGCTTGTAGTTATCTTTTTAAAGTAATATTTTCTGATAATGATATTGCCCAGAAATTTCAAATGCATAAAGATAAACTTGGATATGTCATCGTATATGGACTAGGTCTTTTATTTTTTTCAAAAGCGAGCTTGCGATTATGGTTAAGCCATGCTCATTTAATTGTATTTCATTTGATGAGAGCATAAATACTATGTCTCAGAAGACCCAGATGGATGTTGTTCACTTCTGGGGTTAAAATGAAATTCATACAAGATATTTAACACCTTGCTTTTTAGATCATGCAACAGCTCAAGGTATATTAATGAACTTTATATCTGCACTAAAAGACAAGGGCTTGGATTTTAAAAAATTCTTCAAGTTTACATGGATATACCCAATGTAAACCTCAGATTTTAAGTGATCTCAAAAGTTACTTGAAAGATTCTCCATAAGATCCAGAGTTACTGGAATTTTGAACTTGTTCTTTACACATTGTCTATGGTGCTTACAAAACAGCATATGCTAACCTTAGTTGGACTATTAACCAGTTTTTGTGCTCATTATATTATGTATTTAAAATTTTCCAACAAGACGTGCAGACTCAACCCCTTCTCGGGAGAGAAGGTGTTGCAATAACAAGCGCAATAATAAAATGAAACACCAAGGACCTTAATTTGATCTACACTCAAATGTGCGCAAGCCTAAGTATCTGAACCTAGATGTTAAACAATCAGTAAAAAAATTTGTTTAATTATACACATTAATTGGAGTTTAAGGGTATGCTTGATTCTAAAGCATAACAACAGTATAGAAGATGTCATTGACCTAGAGGCTGTTTTATTTTCATAATCCAAACTTTTACAATATTGCGTTTTTAGATAGCGGGCAATGTTCAAAAATAACTTTATACATAAAATAAAAAAAGGATCTATGTACAAGTAATAAATATAGAATTTCAGAGTATTACACGCTCAATCAAATATAAAGATTATTCATAATGATATAACTGGACTAATCTATATACGCGCCAAAAGTTAAAATGAAGAGAACAATGAATAATAAGAAATTAAAGTTTGCAAACACGTATATTAGAAAATTTATTTGTATCACATCTCATACCTTATCCATATCACCTAGTAGGATTATGCTACTGTCCATAAACCTGGTTATTCAAAAGAAATGAAGATATGAATATTGTCCAACAACCCTTGAGGCGGGGCAACCTACCTAAAGGCTTAATATATATCTCTTACAAACATACTGAGTGTTTAATAAATGTTGGCAAACATTAATTGAACTTCTCCTTGGGTAACAATTGAAAGTAAGATAATATAAGCTACCTTTGGAACGCCTAGCACAGTATGACAGGAACCCAACCATAATATTGTGCTATATACCCTACAAAATATAACAACATTTGACTTGTATATAATATCATAGAATCTAAATTTAAGCAGATAACTCCAAAAAATGCCTCGATTCACAACAACTCTAAATACCCAACAAAACTAAACTAGTAAAAATTATTCATAAAAAATATTATGCCGAAGAAAATCCTAATTCAGTCCCTACATAATTAAGTAACAATTTAACTGTTCCCCAGGTTTACATATTATATATAGTTTTTCATAACGGACACTTACATGTAGAAAGATACTACATCCTAAAAGCATCAAAGAGTGCCTACTCCTTGCCGGATACACACTTATATTCAGGTTTGCACAGTGGGGAAAATATGGGAGGGAGGATACACAAGTTCCATGATGTCACTATCAGCAAGTTAGCGCAAGTTACCCTCATTGACGCCTGTGCACAATGCCAAGAGGGAGATAATATGGGGGTAGGGAATACCACATGATCACCCAGAGCGCTTCTTTCTCCGAGTTTTAGCGTCTTCGCAGCGTCCGCAACACAGGGAAAGTCAGCCGAACTACGTAACATTCTGAGGAAACAGACTTGTTTTTCTTGTTAGCATTAGTGGAGTGTTGATGTGCTCGGAGGACTCATGAGCGGCGCTGGTTTCCCTGTTAAACGGGGTAAGCTTAACTGCACTTTCATAGGTGGTGGAGGTTATGTAAAGAACATGTTTGTAGCCACGGTACAAGACTATCAAAGAATAACAGGAGCATCTCTTTTCGCGATGAAGTTTTGTTCTATTAGATGGGTAGAAAACTCAAGAATGTTAGAGAGGGCAATGTCAATGCTGTCGTATTTAAAACAGTATTTTTATTCTAACAAGCATCCTCCAAAATCTGATCATTTTCAAACGTTAAGCAATTTTGTGAAGAACGAACTTCTGACATCAAAGTTGGGATTCATGGTCTTAGTTTCACTTGAGTTGGAACAATTTCTCACCAAATATCAGAGCAATCAACCTCTATTGCATTTATGTTTGTAGATATAAATAAACTACTTGAGCACTTGATGTAATGAATTCAGCAAATACTTCCAAAAAATTGTTAGATGTTGATTTAAAGAAACAATCCAACATGAAATCACTCCCTACTGTAGATATTGGGTTCACAGATTTGAAAAGAATTAGAGACATCAAGATACTTCAATTCAGAGGAGATTGTCAAAAATTCCTAGTTGAACTCTGCAACAAAGTTTTACATAAGTGTCCTCTTCCTACAAAATTTTCAAGGGTGCTAGTTGTCTTTCTCCCACAGTCATGTTCAATCCATCTGTTAGGACCTATAGGATAACTTCTGCATTATAAATCCTACTAGACAAGAAACACCTATCTAGCATGCAAGCTGATGATGTAAAAAGAGACTACTTGGGTTTCGTATCAAAGCAAGAAGTTATTGACTATCTTAAACAATTCACATCAAGTGGTGACCAGCTTAATAAATTATTCATGGAGATTTTTTCTAGAGTAAATACATCCCAGGAACTACAACATTTCACTAAAAAAATCTTGTTCTCTTCCATAGCAATGCAGCCGTTGAGCGAAGTTTTTCTGTGAATAAAGAATGTCTGGTTGAAAACCTACATGAGGACAGCCTTATTGCTCAACATGTAACTTATGATTCAATCACTTCAGCCGGAGGACATCTGAATAGGATAATTTCAAAAAAGATGATTCATGCTGTGGAAAATGCATCAAGTATAAGGAAAGAAGCGCTTGAAAAGAAGAAAAAGATTGAAGTAGACTTAAGTCAAAAAAGGAAAAACTGCATCTGAATAAATAAGAAAATTAGAAGGGAAAAGAAGAACAGTTTTGCAGAAATAAAGGGAAGAGGCAAAAGTGTTAGATCATGAAATGCAAAAATTGAAAAAGTTTTGTGATTGAATGAATTTTAACGTTTGTCTACATTTAAAAAAATGTTTTTGGGTTTTATCATCTTAATTTTTAATAATGCTAGGTAACTGCAATTATTTTTACTTCCAAGTAATTTTTTATCAAAAATATGTGTTGGTTATTTTTCATTGAAAATTCTGTATCTTTATTAATGTGTATTTATTAAAAAAAATTCATTATCAAAAATATAACTTGTGGAAACTATCGACTATCAAGAGGTGGTGGGGATAATAGTTAGTTTATGTGGTAGAGTAAACTCCCTGGCTATAATCATTCTTTGAAATTGCACCACCAAGGTTGATTACTTGTACCTCTAAAGTTCTATGAGTGAGGTGAAATGACCTACCAATTTTGCCAGGAGAGGTATTTTCACATACCTTCCAGGGTTCTTTTACATGCCACATGGAACTGACGGCTTTACTTGCCCTCCGAAGGATATTGAGCTATGATTTATTCCCGCTCACGGAATAGCATTCGAACTCTGTTGGGTTCGAACCCACAAACATTGGGTCCTGGGGCGAGCACTTTACCCTAAGACCACCGAGGTCGGCGGTGGCATAGGTCATTCAAAGAGTATGTAGAATATATGCATCAATACATTTGATTCTTGATGTAAAAATGTTTTTAACAATGATAGACCTAGGCCTACCCTAACTTTCTATCATTTTATGATTTTGAAATAGGGATTGTTTGTTTCTGAGTACCTTTCATATATTCTGAATTTCTTAAAAAAATATACTGGAAATATATTGGAATTTCAAAATTATAGTAAGGTAGACACCCTGATATAGCTAAAAAAAACTTCATATTTAATCCATCCTCACTAACTTTCTCCACACTTCCCTATCCTTGCATACTTTCTTTGTGTATCAATATCCATACCCCAAGTCATACATGCTCTTTTACTCTTAAAACTCATGTTTCTCTTTTACACATATTCAACTACAACCTTTAGCCACGTCTTACATTTCTACCCTTTCCTTTTATTTCATACACTTTACCTTAATATATTTGTTTCGTAATATGATCCATTATTTGGATTAAATAGTTGTAATTTGTGCAAAATAGTTTCTTTTCATCTTATTAGTTCAGATTGGTGTCTACATAAACTTCTATATTTATTTTAGAATAATGACTTTTAGAACCAAGGAATATATATTTTTTATTTCACGTTCACATGCCTTTAAGTCTTAACCAAAGTTTCTCATAAATCTTTATGGGATTTTTATTATTACAACTTTACTATATAGTTATATTAATGGTTATCTCATACATAAAGCTTCCCTTTATTTTCATAAAGTAATATGTTTATTTTTCTATGCTTACAATAAATATTAAATAGTTTCACAGTAACTTTGACCTTTTCTGACAACCCAAAATTTATTTATAAAAAACTGGTTCCATTACAATTAACTTGAAAATAATATTAAGTCACCTGTCGAATCGCAAAGTATTTGTGGACAAATTTAAAACAATTTTACTCACTATTCAGCTCTCAGCAAAGGCTAAAGTTAATGGAACCAACATTTTAAAGGCAAGAACTTGTTCCAAACTTAATTTTTTATTCTTTTGTATCCATATTATAACCACTGCTAAACTGGTACGAAGCCTAAAAACTAGATTTATTTTTAACTTCAGTTACTCCACACCCCTTAATGTTTTATGGATATAAAATGTAAACCAAAACGAAACATTTTATCATAAACTTATAATGAATGGTGTATAGTTATTAAAGGTATTCCATAATTAACTAAACTTTTCTTGTTACAAAATATCACAAAAGAAACAAATAAAGAGTTTCCATTAGTAAAGACTCTAGTATAGAATAAGTTTTTCTTAAATAGTTATAATATTTAAATTAATTTATGGAAGTCTATAAAATATTTTAAAGTCTAATATTTTGAATTCTTCTTTTTAAATGCTGAAACTCTCCGTGCTTTGATTAAAGTTTAATCACAATACAGGGAAATATACTTTTACAGACATCTCTGAATAGCAGATTTTTCTTTATAGTGGACAGTTTAAATTCTCCAGCAAAATAGCATGGGCTCTTTCAGTGAAATAACCTCCTAATCGCGGACATGGGCTCTTTCAGTGAAATAACCTCCTAATCGCGGACATGGGCACATATAAAGACAAATATGTATTCATAACAATCTTTAAATAGCGGACAAAATTTGAACTGGTTCATTTATAGTATTAACTCTAGGAACATCAGGAATGCCACTGTTTCGCGTGAAGTGTGAGCATTCTCTCATTCCCCCTCTAGTTAAAGTTTTTAAAATAGCCTACAAAGAAGTAACTATGTACCTTAAGGTAATACATCCCACCCCTTTTGAGCCATACTTGTGCACGCATGTAAAGTACAGAAGGTCTACTGTTTATATTTCATTTGCATATTGCTCTTCATATGCAATCTGAACAGTAAGTTACACACAATGGTTATTAGATTGTAGTTAATATTCACATAATATAAGTTTAACTAGATTAAAAAGTGTTCAAGAAGTATGAATGAAAAAAATCCTAATCATGAACATTTATTTAATCCCGGAAGGTGTCTGCTATTATATTTCACTGTACAATGATTTGTTTGGAACAGATACCAAATTCTATTTTATTGTAGACACTAACATAATGTAACTATCACTGTAACTATGGTATTGATATTGGTATATTATCAAAAATGACAGCTATAGAACAATTAATTTGATGGATGATTGTATAAAAGTAGTTTTAATAATTTTGTAAAATTTAGCGAGAATACATAACCTTATCTCACTGTAGCCTGCTTGAAATATATTTGTAATATATATTCTTAAGATATAGCTCTGTCAGTAGCATGTCGGTCTACTGAGCTAGGGTCTTGGGTTTGATTCCCGGCATAGCCAAAAAGTTTATCCTTGATGAAATATGGGTCTACCATTTCACATTGATAAATTAACGGCCAAGAATTGGCTGTTTCACCTTTCCTAGTCTTGATTTAGATTATAAGGCACATGAAGCTATGACAGGCCTAGCCAGCCGAGAGTGGAAAATATATGCCTTAAGATTTAAAAAAAACTGACCCAGGCCATTGGCTGGAAACAGTAATGGATGTAAAAATTTAAAGATGATTGGCATTAACTATAACTCAATTTTTTTTTTACTTATATATTTTTAATAGAGAGTTGTGTTCTTAGCATCACTTCACTTGACATTTTTACTTGCTGGAAATAGTATTAACTGCAATGTTAAATCACTTACCTTTCTCAAACAGTCATTTAAATGTTTAGTGATGGTTTTATCATACCAAGGTTATCAACATATGATTTTATTATTATTATTTAGCACCGTGTCTTACTACCCGTTCGGGTTAAACGCTTTAAGTACTAATTACTCTAATGGATTAGAAATTGGGAAGGTTGAATTAGAGGAAGTGAACCCGCATTTGCGTGGAGGGGGAGTGGAAACCATTTAGGAAAAACCACTCCCAGTTCACCCGACCGAGATTCGAACCTCGATCTCCCCGTCCTCAGCGGTTGAGCTTAACACGACTAGTGCGTTAGCCAACTACGCCACCGAGGAACATACGATTAAAGTAGGAAACAATTTCACCTTGTAATTATATATTTTAATATGCATTCAATAAAGTGTAGTTACAAAGGTGTTATTTAAGTGATGGCCTTTACAAATAATCAAATGATACAGCACCATGGATAGGTATCATGCTTAACCAAATAATATTTTAAGTAAAACATATAAAATATTGTGTCAAGAATTTTTATCAAAAACTCTATTTGGAAGAGTGAAGGTAGTTATTTTAATGTAAGGTGGATAGAAACATATAAAAGGTACAAACACAATATGGCTTTTACAATGAAAAGAAGAACACAGTTCACACTTTACATTGCTGCCATTGGACAAAGAGATAATGGTTGCCTCTTAAAGAAAATGGATCATCACCCCCAACCTAGGTTTCATTCTATCAAAACTCATCAGGGAGGAGTTTTAAACGCACAACGCAACTTCCTAAAAGAGGAAACAAAAAAATACCAAAGGGATAAAATGGAAAAATGTTAAAAAAAAATAGGACAAATAGATAGGAGCATATAAAAGGTATATAATATAAATGACAAAAACAGGAAAAGGACATTGGATGTTAATATATAATGTCTCTACCAAGGAAAACCTCTTTTAGCTTTATGAGGTAACTGTATTATATTTGGAAGAAGGTACAGGAAAGGTGAATAGAAACATATAAAAGGGACAAACACAATATGGCTTTTATAATGAAAAGAATAACAATTTCACATTTAACATTGCTGCCATTGGACAAAGAGGTAATGGTTGCCTCTTAAAGTTGCCTCTCAAAAGTGTATGCAATAGTCATGTGAACAACATGACTTCTACTTCACTGCCGTGACACCATTCTACATTGCTACTAAGTATTATTATTCTTATCTCACCGGAAGTGTTATTAACGTTTTTCACTATCACCACCATTACTATCCTATCTCAACTCCATGTTTCGTAAACAATTACCTTTCAATTTGGTTTGTCTTGTTTGTGTCCTGCAAAATTGATGACAATTATTTTTACTTTATCATCTAAAGAGAAAGTATTGTGATCTTGAAAATTCTCAGCCTCGAGATTCTGATTAATGTTTTAAGTTTAACAAAAAAAAATCACAATTATACTCTTTGTTCCTCTGGCATTTTGTTGGTTTGTTTGTCTGTCTGTCTATCTATCTGCCTGCCCCTGTATATAAAATAGTATGATGGATTTTGTTAAAACTTTATGTTTAGATATTATATGGCTAGTTTATCTCTGGAATTTTCTATTTAATCCTAGGCTTTAAATTAAGAGTAGTTTACTGATGAGTGATTCTTTTTAAAATTCCACCAATCATTTTGTTTAAAATGGATATACAGGGAATTTCGGACCTCCCAAATAACAATGTATTCTTGGATTTTGGGTAAAAATTTGTTTAAGCATAGTTTATTGGTGATTTTTGAAAATTTGATCTAGTTCCAAAATTGTTTCCAATGATTTTATTTAAAATGTATATCTGGGGAGTGTTTGAAACTACAAATTGTAATGTATAGTTGTTTTTTGGTTAAAATATGTTTAATGTTAATTTTCTCAAGCCTTTTATTAATATTTGAGATTATTTAATTATTACCCAGACAATTTGGTCTAAGAGTATCTGGTAGTTTCTTTACAATTGACAAATTTTTATCAATTTGAGTTTTTTAATTAATTTAATATTTGTTTACTAATGTATACATATTTTTATATAGGAAACATCAAAAATAGCTACAACAATTTTGTTCAAAATTGGTATTTGGTGTTTCTTTTACATGATATATGTGTATAATCTCTGTTTATTTTCCAAAATAAATGAATTTAAAGGTAGTTACCTCATCATGTTGTAGAAAGTTTTAAAAATTTCAAAAATGGCCTTGAAGATTTAGTTAAAAATAGATATCTGGGAAAGGTTTTTCATCAAAATAATAAGTTTTTTTTTATCTTTGCAGATTAAAAATAATTGTAATGTATAGTTGTTTTTTGGTTAAAATATGTTTAATGTTAATTTTCTCAAGCCTTTTATTAATATTTGAGATTATTTAATTATTACCCAGACAATTTGGTCTAAGAGTATCTGGTAGTTTCTTTACAATTGACAAATTTTTATCAATTTGAGTTTTTTAATTAATTTAATATTTGTTTACTAATGTATACATATTTTTATATAGGAAACATCAAAAATAGCTACAACAATTTTGTTCAAAATTGGTATTTGGTGTTTCTTTTACATGATATATGTGTATAATCTCTGTTTATTTTCCAAAATAAATGAATTTAAAGGTAGTTACCTCATCATGTTGTAGAAAGTTTGAAAAATTTCAAAAATGGCCTTGAAGATTTAGTTAAAAATAGATATCTGGGAAAGGTTTTTCATCAAAATAATAAGTTTTTTTTATCTTTGCAGATTAAAAATAATTTTGGTTTGTCTACCAGTAACAGATGTTTTAAAATTGGAAATTATTTAAATCTATTTGAACAATGTGTTAAAAATTAATATAAGAACAGTATTTAATGTGATTACCAATATTATACTTTGGTTTTTCTCAGGAAAACTTACTTAAGAGTAGTTTGCTGTAAACCTATTTTGGATAATTTTGATACAAGCTATAATACACTACTTGATAGTTTGTGCGATTGTGTCATGCCATTTATTTATTTTCATTTTAAGTCTTGTAGAATGTCTAGCTGTGGAAATGATTGTTTCAAGGGAATACTGTTTTTATAAATAGATTTTCTGGCAAGAATTATTGTACTTATAATTATTTCTAAATAATGTTTTGTTTTTTTAATTGCAAGTCATCTAGGTAATATGTTCATAGCCGTAATTTTTTAGAGACTATCTTCTTTCACAACAGTTATTTTTAGATCCACTTTAGTGGTCGAATGGTCTAAGGCAGGGCTATTCAAGTGGCGGCCAGCAGGCCACATCTGTCTTGCCAATCTCCGTGGATTGGAAGTTCATACAGTGTGTAGAGACACCTGACCTTGAACAGCCAAAGAGATCTTCAGTATCTTATCAGTGGTAGGGGGAGCTGCAAGCCCAGTGTTACTCTGGCCTTGGCGCCACATAAATTGTGTGTTTACAAGGGAATGCAAGCTTACCCTCCAGCAATGTGTGCCCCCACTCTATACCCGGTATCTCTCCCTCCACCATCATTGTGTGCTTACAGGGGAGTGCGAGCTTACCCTCTAGCAACATACGTCCCCCACTCTAGACCCGGTATCTCTTTCTGTCCACCAACATCGTGTGTTTACAAGCAAGTGCGTCCCCCACTCTAGACTCGGTATCTCTCCCTTCAAGTGTCACCTCATAAAGGCTGAGCTATTTAACATATTCTTGCTTTTGACCTTGAACTATGCAGGTGACAAGGTGGCTGAGAGTGACTCACACCTCTTCTCCCCTCCATCCAACAACAGCCGATGTCTCGCCAGTTGATATTTGCCTGGCTTATTGTTTGTGTGTTATTTATAGTAATAGCTGAGTACTTTGCTTGTAATTAGTCTAGTGTATTTTTCCCATTAATGATTTATATTTTAATAATGATTATTTATGTTTAAATGATTTTGGCTTGTTATACTTTTTCATATTTACTAGGCCTTGTCCTATTCTAATTTATACATTTTTTTAAAATTTCACTGAAATATATAAATATCATATATATAATATCAAATAATGTTTACCCCCTTCCCCTCTTCTCCCCTTTTAAACAACAAAACTATAATCTAATAACGTTCCAAATTATTTCCATATTGAATTAAATGTCTGGCCCACCAAATTTTATTTTTTGTAATGGCTCACTTGGATAACTAAATGATTATGGTCTAAGGCTATCACACTAAAATGGACTGCTGATGCCTGTGAGTAGGAAGTTTGAATCCTGGTTGAAGGTATTGAAGGTGTTTTTTCTTAGATGGTTTTCCCACTCTCGCTCTACACCAGTGTGGGTACATTTCCTCTAAATTCAACCATCCTCATCCAAAGCACATTAGTGTAATTAGTACATAAACGTACTTCCTAAAGGTTAGTAAGTTGCGGTGTTAAAAAAAATAGCATTTAACAGATGATTGTAGTTTCTTTATTTTCAGGCTCCTTCCTTAGCAAAATTTTTTTTTAATTCTTCAATAATGGCTTTATTAATTTAAATTAAATATGCTCATTTTTTAAAGTTAATTTTTATTTTAGTAAATCAAGACTATATGGGATAGTCTTATTACTGTCCAATGTAAGCATTATGATTAAGTTGGGACGACTCTTAAACAAATAAGAAAATAATCAAATCATCTATTGATGTAAGAGTTTCATATTTTATTGTTGGTTCATTTCTAGGTTGTACGTCGCCGTAAGGTTTCTAGCAAAAGTCAAACATTGTCTAATCAAACTCATCGAGCATCATTTCCAATGGCTCGACTCCAAGTGTCTGAAAGCAAGCAAGCTCTTAAGCTTGAGCAGAGACTACATTACATGACACTAAGTCACAGTGATTCTATGAGCCCAAATGAATCATCTGTTGAAAAGTTAGAAGGTATGTTTTTGTTATTATTCATAGTTTCTTATAAAAATAGTGTCTACGTTTCTATAAAGTTGATTACCATAAAAGTTACTCCTTCTTTCTTCACAATATGACATAAAGCTACCAAAATTTAGCATCCATAATGAAGTGTATGTTAAAAACTTTTCAGTAAATATTCACTTTCTATATAAGTCACAATAGAGCAAAATACTTAAAATGTATATTAATATTCATAATGTTGATTTGACTTTTTAAGATGTATTTTATCAAATTAAATCCATTTTGTGAATTTGTGTTATTAAATTTACATTGAAAAAACTTAAAATATTGATATTGGTTTGACAAATGGATTGAAGCAAGGTTTTACCCATCCCATTAATGAAACCCATGAGACTCTCTCTAAAAATACCCATTCATTTGAAACACTAGTTGGTGATAAAATTTGCCATTATCCACCATCATACCATTTACCATCAATTCAGGTATGTGCAAGGGTACTGTTGAAAGAAGTTTGTTGTCTTCAGTGAAAGCGCAAACTTTATTGTAGTTTATTGTCTCAGTGAAGGAGCAGATTTTATTGAAGTGGAAACAGTAAATAATTTAGAATCACTCTCTGCAATGAAAGGATTCAAATCCTCAATGGGTTTTTTTCTTATTAGAGCAATTCTCAAAACAAAATAGTTATTTTTTGACCAACAAAGAAAACAAGCTATCACTGGACAACATAATACCACCTTGTTTAAACTACCAAGAGAGTTATTACAAAGTTTCCTTTGTTTACTAATTAAAACCTCTTATTTATGATTTTAGCGACTAGTATTGACAGTGATAAATAGAATGATTTTGCTCACACATCAAACAAGGATTTGAATAAATAGAAAATACTTTGGTTTACCCTTTCAACTCAATTATGTGATCAACATATTATTCTGTTGAACTAGTTTGGTACAAGGGGAGGCTTTTGCTATGACTACAAATGAATGTAAACTCTTTTGCAGAGACATATTACTGACCTTTGTTATAATGTGATTTACAATTAGTGATAGGTGATATCAGCTATAATTTAACATATGACTTCTGGAAATGAAATAAATTCCTTTATGTTAGGAAATGACTATTCTTGGAAAACAAAACCCCCTGTATCTACTACTTGAGTAGTTACAATTAAATGTTCCACTGATCAACCAATAGATTCTTAAGATACAAAGCCCCTTATTATTCATTCAATTGTTTAGTAATCTTATAAGTTGATATAAGCATGTGTCCAGAAAACAGGAAAATTAACAAGTTTATATAGATGGAAATTATAAATTACCTTTGGGCTAGCATATTTTGTTTTGGGAACATCTATGTAGGCATGGAAGTCTGCTTTCCCTTATGTAAGATTCTTCACAAGGGAAAGTGCCTCATTATTCATATTTGACTTTTAAGTCGAGAATTTGATATCAGGTTATTCATTTTTAGTTATACCAAATGATAAAATAGATATTAAAAAAAAACTTGGGCCATTCGTGAATATTACCCCAAAAGCTATAGAGTTTAATTGAGGAAAGAAAAATTCTTAGGTAACAATGAAGGAAAAATATACAATGTTAATGAAAAGTTAGGTTTAACCAACAATAAAATATAATTCACAGAAAGCAATTACCACAACACTAAACTTGTGAAATTAAGCTCAAACAGTTAGGTTTTTAGAAAAATTGAAATTGAATTCCTACAATTATGTATTTAGCAGGGTTGATGCACACCTGATTAGACATGGAACACCATGATAAATATGGAAATTTGGTATGTTAAGGAAAATTAAGAAAATTTTAAAATATCACTGGAATTTTTGCATTTTCTGTAATTTTCAAAATTAAAATTAAAATAGCCTAAACCATTGTAAACTAATAGCTTAGTTTCCTATTCATGCAATTTTGTGAAGAGTACTGGCATACTTTTATTGAAGGATTCTTGTGGCAATAAATTAATAGAGACTTTGAAAAAATGCAATCTATGATTAATTGCTTTTGTTTAAAACCTGAAAACTTTTTTTTCTGGAAAATATAGAAAAAATACACGAATTTAAACACCTAAAAATATGTGTTACAAACCATGATTTAGAATAGTCAAAAAAAAAAAAGTCCAGCCTAGAGGTTCATGAACAGTTTCTGATATCCAGCACTAAATAAATAATGGAGTGTATTATTAAAACACGGTGTTTCAGCCGCTCTCGGCCAAGACCGTACCCAGGTGGCTGTTTATGGGGGGTTCAAACCCCCCTTCCCCCCAATTTTACATACAAAATATATATGGCTTTATTTATGATTCAAACAATACCAATATTAAGAAACCTTTACAAATTAGGGTGCTTTGTTACCATAAAAAACACTTCAGAGAGCTTCTAGATGTGTTTAATATTCAGAAATTTTCCTTGCCTTTGGCAGTTAGGGGGGGGGGGGGGTGGG
>CABEEJ010000845.1:31789-42444 GCA_901482245.1 Timema douglasi | reverse complement strand
GTAGACTTTATTGTGATGCCCTTTTTGTTTTTAATATTTTCAATAACAATATTTATTGCAAATTTGCCCTTGATCATGTAGGCGTTCATATCCCTTCTCGGGCTTCTCGTAATCCTAAATTATTTTTTCTCGATAGCTCTTATAAGACGAGCCCTATAGGTCGTTGTATCCATAGCGCCAATTCTAGATTTGTCGAATTTGACTTTTATCATAAAAGGAAAGCTAAACTCAGAGAGTTATTTAAGGATGTCCCATATCAATAATTTATCATGTAGAGGTTCTGCCTATATTATTTAAACTTACAATATTCTGATATATTTTTTGCATAATGTTACTGCTTACTATTTAGTTATTTGTTTTTAATGCTACTTTTTATTGTTATTATTATTAACTACTTTTTATCTCGTAACTATTCATCAGTATATAACATTATTTTGCCATTTTTTGTCTATAATTTTTTCTTGTGTAAATATATGTATTATAAGGTATGTACGTGTGTACTTTTCAGTGCTGGCCTGTTATAGGTCTTACGACTGTTGGCCAGCACTATAATAAAGGAAATTGAAATTGAAATTGAAATTATTAGCACCGCGTCTTACTACCCGTTCGGGTTATACGCACATAGTCAAAATAAATCGAGGACATCTTTCTTCCTGGAGGGACAAATTCTTACAGATTGAAACAGACAATCCTAACAATAGGTGGGAAAAGACTGGTAATTTATAAAAAATAAATTAAATTATAAAACATTTCTACTGTAAACACAGGCCAAATATAATATGAATTAACTGAATATATATTTATGGCTAAGATTCAACATTTAGTTTCTTAAAAGAAAAACTTGGATCCCAATTGTAAAGAGCAATGTCGTAAAGTTCATAGTTTAATTTATAGCCTTCAAAAATTATGTTGTTATTAGACTTGAATGCAAGAAGATGTTTCATTTAAATTAATACCTAATATAAATTGTTTCGACACATTTCCCACCTACTTTGCAAGCTGTTGGATATTTTGAAAATTATTTCCAGCCTCTTTATGTTTTCTATTTAAGCTATGCTATTACAATGGTTAGTTGCATGTAACGGATTTTTTTGTTTCTTTTACATCCTTGTAAATAAATTTTACCTGCCAGTTGTGATTAGTGTATCTTTCCATAACATTATATCTTTGCTTGACTTAAAGTTGTCAATTAATTCAGGAAAGTTAATACTTGATTTATATGTTAACCTTTTCAAAGCATGGTGGCTACAGACAGGGAAAACCTGGAAAAGTCAGGGAATTTTTGGATGACAAAGAAAACAGGGAAATGTCAGGGAATTTAATTAAAAATAAGGAAAAGTCAAGGAATTTAAAAAAATATGTCTAAAATATCCCATTAATTTCACAACTAAACACTAAAACAAAAGTCTAATTACTACTAATTCCTGAGGAAGATGCTAAAATAGCATCAAAATATTGAAGTGTGTAAATATGTTTTAGTGTTTTTACTTTTATTTGTGCTCTACCATTTTCCTAATATTCTATCATTTTATTTATTACTAAATGTTTTTGCTCCATGTGCTTTTTTCATACATAATATAAAACAAGTTAATAATACCTAAATAAAGTAACATTTTAATTTTTCAAATAACTGAAAAAATCGTTAATGTTTAGTAGATACAAACTTTTTTTAATATGTGATCAATAATAAATAAAACAAGTCATCATCCACCATTAAAATTGGAAAATAGTAGTCGGGGAAAATTGAGAAATGTTGCCTGGAAAACCTGGAAAAGTCAGGGAATTTTGTAAAATATGTTTTGTAGCCACCCTGCAAAGGAATGTATCTCTTATATATCTAATTTTGAGGTGAGTGTTTACAAATTTTAGTATATTTTAATATGTTTCAATTGTTCATTTAAGTTAGTGTTAAAATCTGTTGTATTATGACTACTTTTATTCCCCTATGGGGATTTTACTGTCTTTTTAATCACGGGATTATAAGGCACTATTAACCTATTTGTATCAGCATGCTTATAAATGCCATTGATAATGATATTTATTATATTCAGAGATATGTTATTCATATTTGTTGCAGATGATAGTGACAGTTTGTATGGCTCTCGACGTGACCTGCACCGGCTAGCAGATTTACCTTTGCCTGATTGGGTGGTGGTCGGGGAGAGTGTTCTTATTCGCCCATATAACTCATCTGGTGTAGTTACTTTTGTTGGTGAGACTGAGTTTGCTGCCGGGACATGGGTGGGCATTGAACTGGATGCTCCCACAGGTTGAGTAACAATTTTATTAGATTAGTCTAAACTATTGGACTTTCTCATTACTTATCAAATTATTATTATATTTTAATTTGAGTGGTGTGGGAACTACACTAAGTGCCTATGCCAGTCACTGGGACAGCTATTGGCCACCTTTGAATTTTAGTAGGAAGGAAGGGGAGGGGATAACAGCAGACAGAAACTGCGTCGTTATTTCGCAAGATTTGGTGAATACCCACAAGTTGTTCCACATGCTGGTAATTGATCATATTTGTCAATGCCGGCCAATAGTTGTCAAGAAATGTGAAACTGGCTTAGCTATAAATCATTCATAACTCTTTTCATAAAGAATTAAACACTTGTCGTCGATGACAGTAGGTGGGTGAAAGTGACTGTCTTTGATGGGTATGTAAGAACATGTAGAACTATTTGGCGGGAGGGGGGAGACACTTAAGGACTTATCATGTTAGTTCATGTGTTTATATCTATGGATCAATCAAAGTAAGATATAGGACTTCAATAAACTACCTTGACCATTTTACATTGTCATGTTTTCAAATTTATTGGTACTTATATAGTCGAGTAAGTTTGTCATAGCCTGCTTTTTTTTTATGCTTACCAAAGATGCTAAAGTTTGAGCTCCTTAACTCGAGTATCTATTTAAAGCTCAGCTCGAAATCCAAATATTTGGAGAACCTTAATTTCTTATAATTGTATCATTAGATTAATTAGTTTTTATTGCCATGTCTTACTACTCGTTAAGGTTATATGGATATATTAGGGCTATGCGAGTACTCGTGTTTCGAGCTCGTTGCTTAAGCTCGAGATCAAGATCAAAAGTTTTGTAGGCTCTTCATTTTCGAGCTTCCACTTGATGTACTTGATAATCAATTTTTAAAAATTAATAGTAAGCGTAGTCTATTTAATTGAGATAATTTCGGCATTCACACTTATAAATCCTTCGGTTGCTAAACAAATTGTTAAAAATTAATTTCAATTTTCATATCAATAATGTAATAGAGCTTTAAAACCACTATTGACCAGTAAATTTATTCAATATTGTCGTCTATTTTGAATTATACTTGACTAAAGTTGTTTACTTGTGTTGCCATGACAAAGCAATGAAAATGAAAATAGCTAAAAAAAAATTACTAAATAGTTTAATGATTCTTTTTACTATTTTAACCTGGTCCCTTTCTAATTAATAATTTATGTTAGATTAAATATCAAGAATATGTTATTATATTAAATGTTTTCAAATTTAAGATATTTTAAACTTGTATTAATTAATACATTTAGCTACAAAACTAGCTCTAGTTTAGTAACCGTTTAGTTATAGAATTATGTCAGTTAACCTGTTTTAAATCAATGTTAATCTTATTTATTGCAATACATATCTTACCAAACTTACCACATTTATATTAAAGCGTCTACTATTTCTTATTGTTTGCTAGAAATATTATTCTAGTCATATTATTTTTAATTTTAAAGTATCAGCATCAACTTTTATATGCATTAAAAATGTAATTAAAGTAAATTTCTCAATAAATTAATGTCTAATGAGAGCCTGTGCAATGCGCATGTGCAACTGCGCATAAAGCAATGGATATGGAACAGAAGACATGATAATGCATGATTACACTAGGGGATAATATACAAAACACTTCAAATTTCTATCTGTTTATGATTCTTATGTCTCCTTATAGGGTAAATTAAGTTACTGAAGCATATTTTGGGAAAATATTAGCTTATTAAAACGTCAATTTTATTAACTTTTTATCGAGACAATGTAGAAACACAATACAATAATGTAAAGTGATAGTGAAGGAAGACAACCTGAAAGGATAGTTAGGTTAGGCCTAGATATAAACATACACACTTCTCTATTTTCTTTCTACACTTTTACACTTCCCACTTTAAATTTCCACAGTTGCACATTGTTTTGAATTTTCTGAAATATTTATTTTTCATATCAAGAGACATTAATAAAAAAGTACTTCCCGAAAATTCAAACTAATATGCATCTGTGGAAGTTTGAAGAAGTGGGAAGTGTAAACGTTTAATAAGACTTTAAGAGAGAAGTGTGTTTGTTCTTATCTAGGCCTAACCTAACTATCCTTTCAGTTTGGCTTCCTTCACTATCGCTTACTTTACATCATTGTACAGTGTTTCTACACAGTCTTGTTATACATTTCCAAGCCAGTATGCAATTATCCATTTCCTTAACTTTTTTTTATAATTATTGTTGGTGTAATTTTAATGTCCTTAAAGGCATGCATGTGGAACCATTTTAATTGTGTTTTATAAGTGTTATTTCTAATTTTAAAACCGATATTCCCATTGTTTAAATATTGTTTTTAGTATTTATTCTTTATAAAAATGAATGTCATTCATATTTTAAGAACATGTGTTTAATATACTTTAACATTTTAAAATTATGAATATTATCGAACTCGGGAGCTTTCAGAAATACTCGATTCGAGTTTGACTCAAATGAAAAAACCCAAGCTCACAGACCCATAGCATATGATAATTATGAGGAAGGAAGCACTAATAGAGGTAATCTACCCGCGTTTGCATGGAAGGGTAGTGGGAAACACCCCTCAGTAGTCCCAACTGGGATTCAAACCCCCCAACCTCCCCATCTTTATTAGGCCAATCTAACACGAGAGTGATTTAGCCTATTTTATTTGGCCACAGGTATTGTTTAAAATGAATTATGGTTATATATATATTTTTTAAATAGAGTCATAAATCTTTTTAAATGTTGCTAACGCCATATTTATGAAACTCATCTTCAAATTTGTTTCTTCAAAATTAATAAATATATTTGACTATTGTTTGAGTTTAAATTTTATTGATGTAGCTAAAAATAACACGTTAGCAACTATCTTATTCTTTAATAAATTAATATTGTTTTTAAGATGTATAGATTAACATAAATTATTTGTATGCATCCATATTGATTTGAAAAGTTTTGAGAACTTTAACAATCTTGTAGCCAGCAATGAATTTCAAACCATACGAGCACAGCACTAAATAAAACTGGCCAAATATACCTATTATAAACCTATTATTCAAACAAAATTAAGATTCTAACATACTCATGTTGTGTTCTGGAGATCCAAAGAGCCATCCATACATTGTTACACAAAGAAATCTCCACATCCACTCCTTGAAAATTGTAGAAAAATAGATTGGCCAACTAGAAGAAAGGAAGGCCTCTTATCGAAGAAGAAATAGTATAGTTTCGAACAATAATAGTGGAATAAAATTAATCCCACTCCAGACAAAAGATAAAACTAAATAATAAACAAAAATGTATTATATCAAAGACTGAACAAAACTTAATACAACCACCCAATATTTAAAAATTCGAGAAAAGGATTTCTTCTAATAGTTTCTATATACATTTAATATTCCAGACGTTTTCAGGTGGAGATCACTCTAAATAGCTTTTAAGGGTCAAAAATGTTATTTGGTGAGGCCACTCCAAACACTGTTGTTTCTTGTTACATCTAACTTTTAGAAAGCTTTTGGATGATAACCATTATCTTCTAAGAGTATCAAAATTTAATCAATTCTACGAGGGAGGACTACTCCAAATATCTTGTAGAGGAGTTTTATTTAAAATTTCTAAAAAAGACTCTGAATGGGTTTTAGGGTATCCTGGAATTTTATTCTATGGTTTGAGTAGCCACCCTGTACAGGCAAAGTAAACTAGATAGGGTACTACCAAAAGTTTCTGATCAACCTCACCTACTGCATATCTCAACTCTCACATTAAATTGTGGGAAGTAAAAGTTAGACTATGGGTTAACTTGCAGACTGAGAATCAAATAATGTAATACTTGGACTTTCAGCCCATTTAATTCAAATATAAGTCAATTTAGAATAATTAAAGGTAGGAAAGATTATTAACATAACAGATTTCATGCAATGGCAGGGTGTCAAGATGCCTTTGGTGCAAAGGGAGACAAGGACTTTCAAAATGTAGGATATGTGGGATATTCAATAAAAATGTAGCACACATGCAACAAAAAGAACAGTAAAGACGCTCACCGTGATTGGCTGTTGACAGCATACATGCAGCCAATAAAAATCACAAATTTTATCATGTGAATACCGCGTGTCAAGTTTGCTGACCAAGACACGCAGACTTCTAGTTATAACTGAAATGTCATCTTACAGCAGAATTTCAAAATACAAAAAAATTACAAATTTATCTATTTTGTCGAAATGGAAAACATTTGGGAATTTTAAAAACTCCTCTCCCACACCAGATGCTTGAAATGTAGGACATGTCCATTAAAAGGAGGATGTCTGGTCATTCTGTGTAATGGCTTTTCTAGTGTGTTTTAAAATAGAAAGAAACATTATGAAAAAAATGCATTTCTTTCATTGTAGACTTCTTTGAAAATGACCATCAAAATGGTGATTATTAGTAATGTATTGTGTCAATAGAAAATGTATTATTACTCTTGATTGAACAATCCTTGTACATCCACTTAACAACATTCACAAACCATTGTATTGATTTGGGGTCCGATTCGAATTTATATATGCCTTAAACCAGAGTACTTTATTTTGAAATAATTTATTTAAACAAAATTGTCTTCTTTACTAAATTGTTTACATAACAAAGAAATATATTTTGTATATTATTAGATATCTAATAGCTTGTTAACTCCTTCTCTCATAATTTTAGGTAAAAATGATGGCACAGTACAAGGAGTGCAGTACTTCACATGTCGACCAAAATGTGGTATTTTTGTGCGTGCCGACAAATTAATCCAGGATCGCCGTGGACGAGCAATGAGGGGCAGCAGTTCGGCCACACTAACTGGCACCATTAGAAGGAGTACAAGTCGAGGTAATACATTTATCTCAGTGTTAGCATATTAAAGTATGTTGTGTTAATATGTTTAGATTTTTAAATGATCTTACTAAAATAGTCATTTAAATAGATTTAACAAATTGATAAATTATCTTTATGATGAATTTAAAATTCATATTAATAAATATTCAAGACTCTACATACTACACCATCCAATAACATAAATGTTTATTAATTATTTTATAATTTATATTTACGGTTGTTCACTTAGCTGGAAGCTATAATTTCTAAACATCCCACTATAATACAATACCACCGCTTTACAATTACCGCAATTTGTCAGGATAAGAAAGATGGGGTCAAGAGGCAGTATGAAATTTTTCTCGATTGTCCATCATTCGAATTTGTACCTTAAAAACATTTGATTACGCCGGGCATTGTACAGTAACACTGCAGTGACCCAAGTCTTCTGGAGATGTATCCATTAGGTGTCAGCATGGTGACATGTGAAATGCCGGCTATTCCAAGGTAGTTCAATGGTAAGATTATTGTTGCAATAATTCAAACATATCTGGTTTGATTTCTTTGTCCAGGTTTCATTTTTAAATAAATCTATTGGACATATAATTAGTTTTGTTGATACCCTGTAAAACACTTTTTTAGAATATGATATCCTTAAAATCAACATGTCTAATTTTTGTTTTGGTGGATACATTTGGTATAAAATTTACTAGAAAAGTTGTAGTGCAAATATGTCAGCCTTGTTGCAATCCAAGACCAAAAACTCTTAAATATTTCTTAATTTTCATTTTATTTTTATTAACAACTTATTAGTTTTATTAAGATATTTAATATATATAGATATATTGAATTTTAATAATGGTTTAATCCAGGGGTTGGCAAAGAGTATGGCATTGGACTATTTAATTAAAGGGAAGATATAGAAACACTATATTTAGAAATCAGCCTCATTGTTATCAGGTAAGCACACTATATATGCATTCAATTCTTCCTCTAATGATATAAGATTGAATATATTATGAAGATGTGATATTATCTCTTTAAATGTCAAATTCAAACTGAAGTTATCTTGGTATATTTAAATATTAATGAAAATTTAACTTTTTTCCTTGTTCATATTTTCAGGTGATGGCTTACACACATTGCATCGATCACGAAGTCGGGGAGAATCCCTCCCTTCTGTTGGTACCCGGTCACTATCTCGTAACAAATAAACTCGCATGTTATAATGTTAATTTGTGTCAACTTTTCATTGTACAGGTTCAAGTAAACAAGCACTCTCTCTGTTCAAATTTTATATAAACAAGCACTCTGGTCTTTTCGTAAAAAAAAAATATTATGTTAGAACTTCCTAACATGCTGTTAAATAACTGTTTAAATTTGAAATATTATTTAAAAAATTTAATTTATGTGTTAAATATTTGCAAAAGCCTAATCGAAATTATATTTTATGTTCAGATTTAGTTCAAATGTAGTCCTTAAATATGTATTTAACACTTTAAACTTAAAAAAATAAATATATACATATGGTATTTCTCAGTCTATATAATTATGTAGGTTGACAAATCAAAGTCTGAAATAACTAAACTATGATTTTATGCTAGCCTAGGCAAAAAAAGTTCAACATATTTTTCTTTAAGTTTTTCATTTTATTTCTTAAATATATATTTGAATGATATTCATTTTTTTTAAATGCACAATTTATTAAAATTTAATATGAAACCTAAACATTTTATTTAGAGCTTTACTGTATGAGCACTTACTAAAAATTAATACATTCAAGAAGATAGCTTATAAAGAATTGTGAGGGACATTTTTATGCTTATTAAATTTAATATGTTTAGTAATGTTTAGTTAGTATTAGGGTTATAGAAAAAATAAGTTAGAATTTGTACCTAAATCTTTTTATTTTGACATATATATAAAATTGACCTTCCTAAACTTATTATTGTTATTTACTTTACATCCAATACTGTTTCCAGCCTATGATCCAGGTCAATTTTTAATTCAAGCCATATATTTTCCACTACCGACTTACCTAGCTTCATATGTCTTATAATCCAACTTAAGACTAGGATAGGCACAACATCCAGTCCCGCCCGTTAATTTATCAATGTGAGAAAGTAAACCCACATTTCGCCAATGACAAAATTTTGACTATGCCAAGAATCGAACCCAGGACCCTTAGCTCAGTAGGCAAACACGCTATCGACTGAGCTAAGGTGTTGGACGACTATTATTATTATTAACTATTCTTGTTTATCATCTGCGCACTCTAACTAATATTCACTTTTTCTCTCAATTAATTAATTTTATTAGGTATATATATATATATATATAAATCAGATATGTTTGTGTGCATTGAGCTTGCTTCATTTGAAAATTAAAAAAGGTGATAGAACTCCAAGGTTTCAGATTTTAGTAACATTTTAAATAATAGCGGTGCAATAGAAGGGAATGGGACAAATAATTACTAATAGAGTCTAAATTTATCTTAAATCCATCACTAAGAATTTATGTGTAACTATTTAATAACGTGTCTTCACTGCAAAAATAAAGTGTGTGAACTTACATGTGCGTGTTTAATTTTATATATATAAATATATGTATTTAATTACCAGAATGAGAAACTTATTGTTGGGCCAGCGTTTAAATAGTATAGAATAGTGTAGTCTCAAATGTAATGTTAAAGTAAATAAAATAAAATTATATTAGGCATTTTTTAATTAACTCATTGCAGTCATTAATTTTTGTTGTGTGTGTACTACTAGTCATTGAGTGTTTTCTAGTGAATGAAAAAAGTTAAATGATTTTCTTAGTTTCAAATTGCAGGCTGATAAAGTTGTTTACAATTTCTTAATTACATCAGTATTATGAGTTTTTAAAAATGACGTTATTGATAACTTTACTTTTAAAAAAAAATTACTAAACACCCTGGAAATAAAATTATATTTAACAATGTCTCGTTTGTTATAGCCTTTGATACTAGACTAAATTTGTGGCTTACATATTTTCTAATTAGCTTTCCATAACATTCATAACTACCCTTGTGAAAAAGAATGTTTATTTTAAATTAAATTATTTTCATTTACTTATTTTTTTATAGTTAATATGTAGCATTATTATTTAGTACAGTTAAAAATTGCATTGATTAAGTATTTTATTTGTAAAGTACAGTATAATATCGTTTTGCCCTTATAACTTTAAGTAATCGAGTAACTTTTTGTTACATGTTTTTAATAATACTGTCTTTTTTATATTCTGAGTGTTTGGTATGCCTGCCTAAATCAATAAAGGTTATATAAATATCGACTATTTCAACTTTAAATAATGAATTATAGTAAAAATGAAATCATGGTCAATTTTGTTGATTTGTATTGTAGATATTTAACAATTTAGTAGGAGATTATAAAATAGTTTTGATTAAAATATATGAAAGTTAACAAAATCTTGACATTTTCGTTTACTTATTAATGGTATGCCAGAAGTTAATTAGCTCCCCTACCACCGCTCTTCCATTTAGCTTAACAACAAACTTACAT
>CABEEJ010000845.1:12045-31773 GCA_901482245.1 Timema douglasi | reverse complement strand
ACCAGTCTTTTTTTCCTCCCTACCAGCCTTGTCCTTACACCCATCTAGATGTTTATAAGAAGCCGCCCCCCCCCCCCCCTTATTCTAATTTTACCAATAGTCCTATAAACTATATCGAAAAGTATACTTAGGAGACATTAAAAACTCAAACAAGTACTCTTAGGCTAGCTCTAGTAGTGTGTGTGTGTGTGTGTGTGTGCTCACACACACACACACACACACAAGTCATACCACAAATAAGTTTCCTTGCAGAAGATAAAGAGATATCAAAATTGTAATGAGTTAAGAAACATTGTTAGAAAACAAACACACAATTGCACTAAAATTATTTATTCGAAAGAACACACATGTTTACAAAAGAGAAAAATAAATAGGCCGTCAGTACTCTTTATTTATGGTCGGCCTGACTAGAGACTTGGCATTATTATTATTATTATTATTATTATTATTATTATTATTATTATTATTATTATTATTATTATGATTATTATTATTATTATTAGTCTTTCAATGTTAGGTGCAATGTTGAGCACCATGACTCACAATTTTCCTTCCAAATGTTCATCAGTCAGACAGAAACAGCCTCTTTAATAATTCAACTATTTTAAAATCATGATAGTTTAACATTGACTTAACAAGTGATTTTTATAAAAATTCCGTATAGAACCGTCTGAAAATTTAGCCTTCAATTGAGAGTTACATTGAATATCAATTAGTTCTATCTGTAAATTGATGGACACTGTCACAACATCAGTTCTAAACGGTAGAGCAAACGTGTCGAAACAATTTCTCAAATTTTTTCGCGTCTTGAAATCCATGTTTAAATTAGGGCTTTGGGGGTGGGGGCGTGGGGGGGTCAGGATATTGGTTGCTCCCGAAAGTTGGTTATGATAAAATATTACTCACGATGTTTCGGGGAAAAATATATATAAAAAAGTTACAGTTAAAGACTGTCTATCAATGTCACGTTTGTATTTAATTTCCATTAAAAATATTAATTTATATATTTAAATTAACCCCATATTTTAAGTATATGGATACATGAAACTTCAGTTGCTTTTATTAAATACCTTACAACACAACTGAGCGCCATTAAATAACATATCCACACAAATTAATTGAGGGAAATATTTATCCCATAATAGATTTAAGTCAGGAAAACATTTTTGGCACAAAATAATAGTTAAAATGGATTTTAATAACAAATTAGGCGCAAACTATGCTTTCACTACATTTATTTGCAAAAGACAAGTCCATTACGTAAATATTATTATTCAGAATGGCATCCATTGGATTTTGTATCCTAGATTATATTAGTTGGGTAAAATACTACTTTTGGAATACAGCAGCGCTTTTTTTTTGAGAGACTTAGTAATTAAAACATAAGAGGTGACAGGGCCCACTGGTCCAGTCGAGAAATGTTATTGTTATTTTTATTTACAAGACTATGGTTCACTTTAGTTTTAATGTTTATATGTTTTACTGTGTAAGCTCTAATCCAAATTCATGCCATGGGTTTTTAAGAACATTTTAATTAATCTTAAACCCTATTTTAAGAAGTTGTTTATATTTATACTGTAAATCCTTAGGCACTATTAAAAAATATACAAATCTAATATTTGCATTAGACGTAAGTTTCTTAATTCACATTACATCAAAAACCTTATTCAACACTTGTTAGACACAATATTATTTAGTTTTTATTTGGAACTAGTTTGATTTTTTTCAAAAACTAAGCTGAATGTCTGAAAAGTGATTAATTTTAACCAAGTTTTATCAAACTGGATCTATGCATACATCACCTACTAAAAGTAAATTAAAATAAAATTACTTTGATTAGACTAAATTATTGGTAAATATAATTAGGCATTATCATTATTTACTCTTAGCTCTTCATTTCTAATCCTGGCAGGGTGCACTAAAGGTGGTTTTGCTATGGTTTAGTTTGTGAGTCTTTCTCGTTGGAAATGTGGGTGTATTCTATTAATTGATTTAATCATCCCCATCACATTCTATAGATAATATCTTAGTTATAATATTAAAATAAACTATAAATATTGCCAAACGGATGTATTAAATTAAACATTGAAAGAAGGAGAGAAGGGCAAGACCTAAACACACAATAAAAACATATAGGCCTCATAATTCACAATTAAAGCACAACAAATCACACAATTATATAATTTTCAGAGTCCCATTCTTCATCAGAAGAGACTAAAACACTAACTGGACTATGGTAACAGGGCTAGAGGTTGATCATGGTCACTTAGATTCTAACTATGCTGTCATAGTTCAGTCTGTGTTGTTTTGCTAAAGAAGGGGACTGATGTACCCAAGAAATTATATAATTTTGTGTTTTAGTTGTGAACTTTTAGGCCTACAGTTTTCTGGTAAGTGTGTAGGCCTTGCCCTTTTATCCTCCTAGCAATGTTTAATTTTATAATATTATAAATTATTTAAACTAACCCAGCTTATATTTTGTTAATATATAGTATACTATAAAGTATTGATCTATCATCCTAGCAACATTAAAATAAAAATTTAGTTTGTACTTTAGTTCTCACCTGACAAACGATTTGCTCGCATAAAATAAAAAATAAATTGTTTAAATAAACAAAAAACAAACAGGTTAAAGTTTTTATCTCCAGTAACCATCATTAAGAATTTTGGCAGTATATAATACTAATACCAACATCCTCAATAATAATATGCGCTTGTAAAAATATTGAATAAAAATTTAATTTGGTTTACTCAATATGTTAACAAACTAAACATCTTTAGCTTATTTAGACACACCTAAACATTAATGAAAATTTCGCTATTTAGAATGTTCACTATTGTTTGTCTGCATTTCATAGTTTGCCTTTTAATAAATCTACTCTTTTACCATGATCATCATCGATTTATGCTCATTTTTAATATAATGGAGGAATTTGGTAAAGTATTGCCTATTAATCTACTGGAACTCACAGTATTTTACTGATCTATTATATAGCTACTCAAACCAAGCTCTTTTACTCACTCATCAGAATTCTTAGGTTCACCTTGACAAAATAGATATGTGAAATATAGAAAGCACATAAGTATTAAATAAACAACTTAAAAAGTAAGAACAATAAAAAAATTAAATTATTTAAATAAATATTGAAATTTATATTCTAGGCTTGCAAAAAAAGAGGAATGATAGGGAAGGATTGAAAATAGAGGGGGGCTTTCAATCACCAACTTTTGGAGATAAGCACAAACTTGATTTTGGTCAGAAAAGTGACAGATAAAAAATTATTAGTCAAGAGCTTTTCATCTGTAGTCAAAAAGTGGTGGGCAGACGCAAAAGGCTTGGTGGCAGCCATGGTGCCCGCGGGCATGGGGTTGGAGGCCCCCTGATCAAGTGCAGTGGAGACAGACATGGATTATTATTATTGTCATCATTATTATTTATGGTGTTCTCAAAGGGTGTTAATTTATCATAATAATCCATTAGGAAATATCGAATTGTTATTTATTTCTTGCACTATTCCACTTTAATTGTATTGTGTTGTACTAAATAGTACTAACAATAAATAAATATGTAATAATTTTATAATACAAAAAAAAATTACAATAACAATTCCACTAGCGGACCAAACTCTCTTAAATTACTTATATTATTAAACAATCTTGTGGGATATGAAAATCGAGTAATGAAATTTTAACAGAGTGGGGGCTATAATTTTTGCCCATAAACAACTGCTCACCAAGAATGGTATTTCTGGTAGCAAAAGATAAATAATAGGGCTGAACATGATTTATTTATTATTTTTATTCCTTTTCTTTCACTTGGTATTATAAAATTTCCAAAACTTAAATTGAAAGTGAATTTAATTAAATAATTACTCAAGCTGTACTCTATTTTCCTTGCGTGTAATGTATATATATATATATATATTTAGCCATCTCATCAGTGATTTAATTTGAAAATACTGATTGATTTTTGTTGATTTGTGACATAACTTTTTTTTTCAGTTTAAGGAAAACAGTAGTTCATAGTAAAAATCACATGTTTTTTATAAATCTAATCAAAAAAAACCAGAGAGCTTGTTTTTACAATATGAAAATAAATTACTTTGAAGCTGGTAAACTATAAAAAAATAAACTGATAATGACTACAATAGAAGAAAGCACCCCCTGAGATGAAAAAAATGTACACTATCATTTTCATATTTTCTATAATCTAATATTGAATATGGCACATAAATTGGGCAACACATCGATTTTTGGCTTTTATTTATTAAGAGGAAACAACAACAACAAAATCAGTATTAGTGAATTGAGTGTTAATGGTGTTCTCTCTAATTTGTCAAAAAAATTAAATTGCGTTGTAAAATTTTATGTTACATTTTGATTACTAAGAATATAGAGAAAATATCATACTCGAATTCAGGCCCAATTTATTCCACCAACACCATGTGAATTTTCTTCTCTTGTTAGTGTTTAGTAGTTTATTTTTTCCTTACTTCCCATATTTTAAAATATAATTTTATAAAATGGGCTTCATTATTATTATCATTATTGTTGTTGCAAACTGATCATACTTCTTTTTCAAATGCTCTGTATGAATAAAGTTAATATTTTATGTAATGTGTAGTTATTAGTAAAGTATTAAGTTTTTCGAGCTTTAATATTCCTTGGCCCAGTAGTCATTTTTCTTTTTTTTTCATCCTCAAGCTTAATTTATGTAAAACTACTATCTAGGGCAAGGACATAAAGTGCAATAAATTGATAAGTCTAATCACTCTGTGTGAACCAGAAGTTACTTTTCAAAAATATTTAAATGAATGTGTGTTAACTGCTGTCATCCGCTAACATTTATAATTTCCATCAATGAAAACTGAAATAAATAAAATCTAGTAGAGTGTAATTAATTTTTAGGTTGTATTCTATGATCCCCTCTAGCAATGTATGTAATTGTGTTTAGATAGTTTTTTATTTAAAATTATAATAATTGGCCATGATTTAATATATCTTTACAGTCCTGAACATAAAGCATTTAGTTTACATTGTTAGGGTCTGTTCGCCACTGCAATGGTAGTGACAGCTATTTAAAGTGACTAGACCTATGCTCATGTATCCATTTGCCAAACCATATGATCTACAAGACCATTTGTTGAGTTGTCACTTTTGGTAGAAAAAATGTTCAAAACAATTTTGTATGTTATTTTTTTAACTGTTTTAAATTATTGAAACACAAGCTTATGATTATAACTGTTTGATTGTTTCTTTTTTGTGGAAACAAAGTATGTGGTTCACTTAAAAATGCTTTGCAAACTAGAGTTACTTACTTAAATGGTGACTTCTCTTCATTAATCAAGATGGCAAAATATACTAAATGAAGTACGCTGATGATATCATGCAAACTATCTTTGGTTGTGTCTGTGTGCATATTTTTACAAAATAAAAATGTTATATTTTGAAACTAATATTTTGTATGGCTTGTTCTCAAAGTTATTTTAAAAAAATTGGTGGCTAGCTATAACAAGATACAAGTGTGAATATATGTTTGGGTTCAAACCCATCAAGGGTCGACAGATTTTTCTTGGTGCATAAAAATCCGTAGTCAAACTTCCTTCTGCGGGAAAGTAAAACCAGCGGTCCCATGTTGATGGTGACATGTAAAAGATCCCTGGAACGTTTGTGAAGATACCTTTGCTTGCAAAATTGGTAACCCTTTTGCTTCACTCATAGAACTTATCGTGTGCTGATATAATCATATGGTTCACAAATTGCACATTAAATACCTCAAATAAATAAAAAGATGAAGTGATAATATAATACTTTGTAATTTATTTATTTCAATATAATATCTCTTGCTGTCGCAACCATGAAACAAAAAACTGAATAGTTTTATTAATATACTTTGTTCTTTTAATAAGTTATGAAAGAGGCAATTATACAGTGATCATTCATGAAGTATTATAAAAAGTGTTTATTAACAATTTTATTGATAATATAGTATTACTTTTAAAAAAAATTATTTTCACAAAGCTTAACATCAATAAAAATTTCGTGCTAGCTGTCATCTACCACCACTCCAGTGGCGAATTAACTGTATAATCACTCTAGCCCACCATCTTTCTTTCCTTTAACTTTCATTAAACTATTAACAAAATACAGTTTTCTTAGGGCTCTTTGTTGGCCTTTTTTTTTTAATTTTGGTTGTAATAACCTTTATAATTTCTTACATTTTTGCTAGTATTACTTTTTTAATAAGGCCCCTGGCACTCTAATTGCACATCCAATCAATCTATGAGTAATTCAAGTTATTTTCTAACTCTATATATGGTATGCATTTATGTAGCATTCTAAAAAAAACTTTGGTGATGTAAGTTGATACTACTGGGAGTTTCCATTAGTCTAGAAAACTTGGAAAGCAAGGAAAAGTCAAATAGTTTGGAAAATTTATTTTACCTTTCATAAAATTCCAGGAAAAAAT
This sequence comes from Timema douglasi, assembly GCA_901482245.1. NCBI lineage: Eukaryota > Metazoa > Arthropoda > Insecta > Phasmatodea > Timematidae > Timema > Timema douglasi. Next base: position 25,304 of record CABEEJ010000845.1, on the reverse strand, counting down.
AAATTATAATGTTCAATATTGAGTTATATTAGCAATCTATAAATATTTAAAATAAAATTAAAGCAAATATGGAACAATTTCTTAACTACCATTAGATACTGTCTATTTTTACTTACTTATATGCCCATAATCCAGCAATACGTTTTAAAGTATTCATCTACAAAGATTTCTTTAAAAAATGAATTTGAAAATCTCAAATAAAACCTATTTCCTGTAAGACTTCAAATCAGAAAAAATAAAGGACTTTCTTTCCTATATGTGCTGAAATAACATGATAAAAGTTCATTCCTTTGAATTTTCTTATTTGGGACTGTGGTAGATTAAAATAATCAATGAACAGAGGAAGTTAAATAATATTTCCTCTTCTCAATAAAATCATATCCTGAAAGTGTAATCGCTTGTCCTATCTAATTATTTTTGTTCGGTGAACTTAAACAGCATTAGTAATTACATAATTCTTATTTGCCATAAAAAGCTTTAGCCCTTTAAAAAACATGTGTTTCATACAAAAGTGATTATACTTATGCTTTAAACTTTGTATTAATTATAACTTACCCACCTACATGAATAGCTTAAATGGGCAGTAAGATACTGAGCACCAAAAAATACCACTTGAATTTATTCCCCCCTCCCCCCCCTTTTTTCATCATGCACTTTAAGTTTTCCAACTCATTTCATCTAAATACTTTATATTATTAACTATCCAAATCATGAATTAAAGGAAATTAACAAAATATGAAATGGGCACATGATCATTTCAAAAATCAGTTTAAATCTATTTAATTAAAATAAATGTAATTATACTCCATTCACGGTAGGAATTACTCTCTGAAAGGTCTTTTTTCTTACCAATATCCTACTATGTAATAGATTTCTGGTAGGGAAAAAGACCTTTCAGAAAACAATTCCTACGGTGACCGGACTTTAGGTAATCTTTAAAGAGACAAAGAAATCATCTTGGTGAACAAAGTTGCATGACTAAAGTGTTACGGAAGTAGTAATATATTTTAAGTCTACTTGCTTAAATGTTCTTATCCACAAATATTAAAGGAAATAGTTTTAATCTTGATACAAATATTCTTTTTTCTCTGATTTTTTTTATATTATAAAGTTTGAAACTTTTAAATTCAAGTAAATTAACAAATAATATATTAACATCGCTACATCCATATTACAGAATATTATGAAAGCTCCAACTTTTTGACTTTGATAAGCTATTTTTAATTTTTAAGAGAATTTTTGTGGTTGTTAAATGTTTTTCCTATAATAATTTTCTACGATTTTATCACTTATTTCAATTATTAGCCAAAAAGGAATTTCCTTGTAAAATGTAGACAGTTTATTGATTTTCCTTGAAAAGCTATATTTTGTGTTTATTGAAATCCTTATGGTAGCTATTTAATATTTTAATCAAAGGTAATTTTTTGGCAGCCATAAATATGGGTAGATGTGATTTTCATAGTATTAATCTTTAAGAACAAAATACATTCCACATTAAATTATATTTTGTATCCATTTAGACATTTGTATATTACAATTCTTTATTTTTTATTTTACTTTTTAAACTATACATAATTATTCCACTGTTAGTATAATTTATAAGGTTTGTATGTTAAAAATTAAAAATATTATTTGTGTTCCTACTTCATTAGTTTATGTGTGAAACATCAAATGTTATGATTTAAGTCCAAATTTGTTTTTAGTCTTAATCTGTTCTATAGTTGTTTTTTTATATGATTATATGCGCTTAAAAGTTTTTTTGGAAGAGAACATTGGCCTATATAAAGGTTAAAAGTAAGTGGGATAAACTAGCCACACTTATCTGTGTAACATTAGATTAAAGATTGTTGAAACAATACACAAAGACCAAAAAAAGCTCCACATCTTACAAACAGTTTAATCATCACACTAATGAGATAGGGGTGATGACGGTTTAATTAATAGTACTTGTACCCAAATATGTGTAGCAGAAGAGGGGAAAACCATTTTAGGAAGATTTGCCCTTAGTACACGTGACTAGGATTCAAACTATGATCTCCCCTTAAATGGCAGTCTAGTCTATTGCAATAGTGACGCCCTAGACCATGCAACCACAAATTTGAGTAACATAAATTAAAATGTTAGCTGGCCATAGGTGTCTTCCTCCGAAAATAAGAGTAAACTTAAGTTTGCTTTATGAAGGTCACTATGTGAAAGTAATGTTATCATTCATAAGGCTCATTATCATTAAGATCTAATTACCTACTAAAACTGAAGGTCAACCATGCCTAAATGCTGTTATTCAGGGGAAGTGGCTGACACTACTAACCATAATAGTTGATGAGTTTTATAATATTTCACATCCCTTCATTGTGAAAGTCATGAGTTTTAAATGTTACTATGTTTGTAAATATATAAATAGAATGCCAACTAAATCTCAACAGGGTGCTGCCTGCATTTGGGGCTGACCCTGGTCATTGGACGTTCAGATTGATTATCTGGAGCTGACAGCTAAAGTCAAATTCAGTCATCTTTGATAGTAAATTCAGGTGTCTGTAAAAGGGATAAGGTGTTTGTTCCCCTTGCTTTTGCAAAGGAATTAGTACTGTATAATATGTGTGTGTGTGTTTTTTTTTTTTTGTATGGTTTAAAATATTAAGATGAAAAGTCGGTGTAGATGTTACAATATATTGGACTAGCTCTCATATCCTATAGGTCAGGTATCATGATTATGTTTTTTTAAACATTGTGTTGTGTTAGCCATTTCATCTTTTCCTCAAATTTTTCTGTTCTGAGACCAATGTATTGATCTTTGCACTGATTGTAATCTCGTTGGTAAATCAAGTTTTCACATACACGTGAATTATGGCATTTTATATGGTAACTTTTAGGTGTTGGCTTACCAAATCCAAACAGGCTTTAACCTCAATATTCTTATATATTAATATAGCACAGTAATATATGTATTATTAATATATCCATGCTTTGACAACAATCAACACACAGCAATCTGTAGCACAACTTACTTTGGAGGGGAAGTCGGTCCTATGTCGATTGTGACATGTAAAAGAACTCTGGAAGGTATATGAAAATATATTTCCCGGTTAAATTGGCTGGCTCCTTTGCTTATAGAAATTCTCCTGTGCTGATTTAATTGGTTGGTTCAGAAAATGCATGTTAAATACCTCAAATAAGTGACACATAGCAACAGTTTTTCTGAGTCATATGTGTTGCTACTTAATATTATTGGCTTTCAACAAATCAAGCTTATTTCCTTAGGAAGACACATGTGGTTGGTGAAAGCTAGTGTTTAAAATGTATTGTATTTTGGTGTGTATTATCTTGATAATTTATACTCTAGCCCAGGTAGGACTATCTCACTTATTTTTAACGCTGTAAATGTCTTTAAAATAGATAATATTACTAATATAATCTCATCTTAAATATCCAGCAGATTATTATTTATTTATTTTGTATTGTATATACAATTTAATTAATTTATGGATTAAACTTATTTGGTAACTATCTATTTTTTTCCATCATATCTTACATTGGTAAATAAGTTTGCCAAGTACTTGATGTAATTTTAAATAAAAACACTGTTAATGTTTTATGTAATAAATATAGTATAAAAAAGGGTTAGAATATTTTGAGTTTGTTTGTGTGCACAACGAAATTTACTAGCTTATTTAATATATTTTGAAAAATAATGTCTTGGTTTAGTCGTATAATAACTTTTTATATAAAACTTTTCACCCTTAAAAATAAATCTAAAATATTTTAATACTAAGACATACCTCTCAATGCTGGAAATTTGAAATATGATTTCTAAGACCTATGACTGAATAGGCAAAAACTTAACATTTTTAACAGATACTTTGAGTTGCTATTATTAATGTACTATAAAGTTAAAAAATACCCTAAAATACTTTCTATCATTTTTTAATTTGTCTCTTACATTTGAATTAATATAGTATCTGTTATTCATCTTTACGGTAAATTTCGTGGATTTCCTTTTGATCATGAAATAATATATTTTTAACGATATTTGAACTCTTGGAGAAGCTACTATTCTCAAATATCTCTCCCGCTTTCAAATTCTGTTTTTGTACTACATTTGTTTAAAAAAAAACTTGTTCTGTGAATATTTTACTTAACTTCCCAGCATGTATTATTTTGGTTGTTGAGTCATCTTGATCAGCATTAAATCTAAATTTTGCATACAATTTTAACCAAACGAACTGTGTTAATTTTTGCTGTAAAATGTATTTAATCCATAAAAAAAAGTGTGTATTGAAACTTGCCACATAGATACTGCACAATGGAGTATAACTCATTTGATATAAAATTAATTGTTTTTTCAACATTGTACTTAACTGGCTTACTTATACAAACATAACATTAGGTAGTAAATATCTATTTTTAAAACTCATATTTATATTGGGTTTATTAAAATATATTGTTCAATGTCATTGACCAATTAGGTTTTAATATTCTTTTCTAATTCAATTATGATAATTATTCTGTAAATCCATCTTAACAATCATAGCCATTAAATATAATGGATACAGATATATTTTAAGATAAAAAAACTCACTGTGTTGCCTGAGAGTTTTTTTTAATGTTTACTTCATCTTTTTTTTGTAAATTTTAAACTATTAACATGATAAAACCTGAATGATTTGACACACAGTTATTCAGTAGATAAATGTTCAATTTCAAGCAAGTTTGTTTTTCAACTTAAATTTATTTTTAATCCCAGCGGACAAATGGTTAATTTCAGCTTGCTTTAATAGTTCCTATATAAGATCAAGTTATTAGTCTTATGTTGAACCAATTGTGTTTAAAAAATGTAGATGATTACAAACAAGATAGCCTAGCATCATGTAGAAAATTGTAAAATGTACACACACACAAACTAATATATAAATTTCAGTATAAAGTGAGCTCAAAACTGATGCTAAAGCAATAGTGTTTCTAGCGAAGGGAAGAAAGTAGAATAATATACTCATGAGTGAAGTGGTTAGTTAAATAGAGGCTAGTGGCGAATGTTGTAGTTTTGTACTTTTTGTTCACTGTGTTTTAAATACCCATTCGGACTATCCACAATTCAGTTTATTATTATTATTATTATTATTATTATTATTATTATTATTATTATTATTATTATTATCACCACCACCGCGGCTTACTACCTGTTCTGTTTATACACACTTACGCTAATATGTAATGGAGGGTGATTGTGAGATGAAATGGAGGACCTACAGTTTAACGTGGAATCTGAACCATGGTGGATGCCTGGCATTCCCCATATTCACAAGTTGTGATTAATACATGTCTTGTCAGAAATGAAGGTAGGGTTTAGGAAATCAAATAAATCCATGCCGGGACCGAGGATTGAACCCTGGACCCCAGCACAGAAGTTTGACACCTTACCTCTTGACCACAAGGTCACCTTCATTTTATTAAATTCATAAAGGGAGTGGTAAGATTTATTGACAACAGTTTTGTTATATATGACTAAACATTTGCATTCTTATAGAATTGTCTGTCAACAATAAAACATTTGAATTGCAAAGTATAATTTTTGGTTTAAATTAGGAGGGATAGCCAGCACACTTACCTAGGTGATACTGGAGTAGAAATTGTTTAGATATAACACTAAAAAACACATAAACACATTTTTAAGGACAAGCTTTCACTGTCACAGACAGCTTCATCAGGTCAGGAGAGTAGACTGATGCTTTTGGTTGAACTTTAAGGTTGACTGTCCACAGCTGATTTAGCCTAGTGCTCTATACCACATAACCTCAAAGTATAATTTTTGTGTTTTCTCGAAGAAACGTGTATTTTTCTACACAATTGGTCATAGTTTGGAAAGAGGACTGAGGGATGGGGCAAATACTAATTTATTTATATTAATTATGTTAACATAGAAAAGAAGCTATAAGGGTAAGTCATACACCTATTACTAGAAAATTGTATATTCGTTACATACCTAATCACGCCGTTCCCCTTAAGGGGTAGGCATGAAACTCTGTCTATAGCTTAAAAAACAACTTCATACTTAATCCATCCTCACTAACTTTCTCCACACTTCCCTACCCTTGCATACTCCCTTCACCTCAACATCCATACACAGAGTCATACATGCTCTTTTATTTTTAAAAGTCTTAATGTTTATCTTTTTTACACATTCGTCTCCAACGTTTAACCATGGATTACATGACCTACCCCTTAATTTTAATCCACACATTTTACCCTCATATATTTGGTTCGCCACGCCATTCACACTCATCCTCTCAACATAAGACACTTCTTTCACATTGACCTATTGGATTCCTTTTCAAAGCGCACTCAGTCACCCATTTTCTCTGTCCAGGCGAGTTTTTTCACATACATTTCCTAGATATCTCATTCCAACCACACTCGCCAAGCTCTTGTGTTTGTTCTTACACGCCATGCTTCACATTCATTTATCAGTTTTGACGTTAACACACTTTTATACTGTCATCATTGCATCTTTCGATACTACATACATACAACTACTTTCCTTAGGCAAAATGGACCATAACACTGACTAAATTATGGCTTGGAATTGATTACTGTAGCTTGGATTATTTGGGGGCCTGTTCTAACTTGGGTGTAGTTAAATTCTGAAGTTGTCTCTGAACTTTTTTTTTCATTCGGTTATTGCAATTATTATATAACTGGAGTTAGTTTGGTCTGATTAGAAAGAGGGGATGATTTCAGGTAGTAATGTATTGGTGTTTTAAGTCCCCACTAACAAAGTGAGGTGACCTGGCGGTCTAGGGGTAAGGTGTCGAACTTCATTGATGGAGGTCCGGGGCCAAACCTTGATCCCGGCACAGATTTATCTGATTGCCAGGCCTCCACCGTGGTTCTGATCCCACGTTAAACTGTAGGTTCTTCATTTCATCTCACAATCATCCTACCATTAAACATTAGCGTAAGTGCATATAACCTGAATGGGTAGTAAGACTTGGTGCTAATAATAATAACTAACTAAACAAGTAGCATTGCAATTGTGTTTTCAAGCATGAAAAGTGCTATTGGGTTATCTGGGTGGTTATGGTTGATGCCCTAGTTTTTCTCAGGAGTAAAATATGTTCAGCAATGTAGGGGTTAAACTGTAACTGGTAAATAAAGCTTTCACTACAGCAGTTATAATGGGTTTTTATTGGATGCTCGTTCAAGTTGATAAAAATATACTAGATTCCCACAGAACATAATCATTTATCAGTTATAAACTTACTACTGTATTGCTGGAAACTAAAGGTGGGGTGCTAGTGAACGTGAGCTTAAGGCAGTATTTATTAAGTTTTTATATCATAAACATTTTTTGGCCAAAATAAATCAAATATTTCTTATATAGAAACATAGGGCTTAGTTTTCTGTACATGCTAATCTCAACAGTTCTTGAATATCTGTCAAGGGTATCCTGGAATGTAATGACAACTTTTTCTCATTTAAAAAGTTTATCACCAAATGCCACTATGCTCGTGACGTATGTTCAAGCACTGTTGAGATTAACATGTGCAGAAAACTAAACCTTATGTTTCTATAGAAGAAATATTTGATTTATTTTGCCCAAAAGATGTTTATGCTATAAAAACTACAAAATTAATGCACTAAACTTGAGCTCACTAGCACCCCACCGAAAGGTTCACCACATAAACAAACACTCGGACAATAAATGAATGGTTAACCTCGTATGACACCAACCTAAATAAACCATTAACTTTATGCCTAAAAACACAATTTAATTCTTGCCTTATGTAATACTACCCGAGTATTATAGGCATTCCCAAAATATGCAATGCCTTTCAACTTTGTTGGAGGGATATTGCCTACCAATACAAAACCAAACCCAGACGTCAACCTTAAATAACCTGTTCTTACATCTCCCACCCTCACTGCCTACCCTCACCTCCCTCTGAATATTATTATCATCATCATCACTGCTTCTTGCTATGTGTTCAGATTGTACACATATGATACTCTAATGGAGTAGGGAAGAGAAGGGTGGCATTTTAGAAATAATCATGGAGTGGGCACTCTTATAGGACTAGCAGATCTCTTAAACTAGTTTGGGGCCTTATCGCTAGGAGCAGCTTGCAATGATGTCACAGAGGAATGCATATGCGTAGACATGAAGTCCTTAGAAAAGGAATCATGAAATCTATGTAAAATTTGCCATTACTCTTTTGTTAGCAATTTATCGTTTATTTTAAAGGCGTTTAGATATATTTAACATTTTATAATGGGGTTTATTTATAAAACAAAGAATGTTACATTTGATTGAATGTGATATATGAATTGATTAATTAACATTAAAAAATAGAAAGTACATTGTGTTCCAAGTGTAACGTCCTGCTTCGAATCTTTCAGTTCGTGGCACTAACGCCGCGAGCGCTAGTGATGTGGTTCTACTTACCAACATTATAGTGGTGTTTCTACACTTTTCCCTTTTCTATGGAGATAATCTACCAGCATTTGTGTGGATAAAGAGTGGGAAATCATTTTAAGAAAAACCACCCTGAGTAGACCCGACTCCGGAATTCAAACTGCAATTTTCCCATCATCAGCAGGCCAGTCTAATACAAGAGTGACGCCTAAGATTATTTGGTCAATGAAGAGGGTAATAATAATTATTATTACTACCCTCTTCATATTATTATTATTATTATTACCATAAAAAAGTGTTTATTATTATTAGCACCATGTCTTACTACCCGTTCGGGTTATACGCACTTACGCTAATGTGTAATGGTAGGGTGATTGTGAGATGAAATGGAGGACCTACAGTTTAACGTGGGATCCGAACCACGGTGGAGGCCTGGCATTCCCCACATTCACAAGATGTCTTGTCAGAGGTGAAGGAAGGGTTTGGTAATCAGATAAATCTGTTCCGGGACCGAGGATTGAACCCCGGCCGCCAGCACAGAAGTCTGACACCTTACCCCTAGACCACCAGGTCACCCCATAAACAAGTGATGTGAATTTTTAGTGTGGCTACATGTGTAGATTAACTAATTATTGGCGTATTATAATAATAAATGGAACTAAAAACATACAAAAATTTGGATCGGCTGCCAAAAGATTAGAACTATAATGTTTTTCTCTTTTTTTGTTAAAGATGAAGCTTGATTTGTCCCAAAAAGTATTGTGATGTGTTTATTTATAGATGTGAACACTTGTAATTACAACATCTATAAAGTGTACCCATTTAACCTCTCCTCAATATTTATTGAATCCAGCCGTTTGGTTCACTCTTTCTCTCTGTTTAGGATCGCTCATGGTAACTAGTCATATATATTAAATCTTGTTAACATTTAGAATGGTCAAAAATTACATTTGATTACTCACCTTAGTTAATATTATGTTACTAACACATAAATTGTTGTTAAAAAATGTTAGTATGCAATATCATGTTAATATATATTATGTCATCAGTCCCCATTACCTCCTTTAAGGTCTTAGTAATGATATGGCATTTAGCAGGAGTGTCCAATACATTCCCCACTATTCACATGTGGTGAATTATAGCTAATGCAGGAATAATAATTTCCTTGATATAAAAACACCAAATTCACATGAATGTATCCTAACTACCTCTACAAAATTTTAAAGTAATGAACATCATGTTGGAAGTGAAGGATTGTTTAGAAATTTAACCCTTTAAGTGCAAACATCGCTCAGAGTGATATGAAAAATATTTGCTAAACTTTCCAGCGTCACTCAAAGCAATCCCATGTTTGTGAGCCAACAGATAGTGCAGATTTTATCTCAAGGGCATTCTAGTATGTTTAAGCTACTTTTATTTCACTTTGCACAAAGAATTTTGATATATTGTAAATGAAAATTATTTTCCAACTTAACGAGTTTTATCTTAGGCCTTACTTGTAAACAACATGGCTTCTAAAAAACTGTGTTCAAAGACACAGAAATACTTCCAATACTTAGTGATAGCTCAAGCGAAAGTGATTCTAAAAGCAGTGATTCGGTATTTGTAAATAATGAAAATGAACAGAAATTATCTTCAAGTGAAAGTGAAAGATCGGAACAAGTAGAAGCAGCAGCTGACTTTGATAATGCGAGTGTGAATACGAGTGATTCTGATTGGGTTGAAAGGAATCTTGAAGATCAGGATAATTGACCTCAATATAATTTTGCAGAAGTACCAGGTTTAAAACATGGTCCCCTACCCCCCTTCTGATTCCAAGCCAAGCATATATTTTAGACTTTATTTTACTATAACCGAAACAAACAGATATGCGCGACAATATCTGCAATGACACAGAAACCTATCTCCAAATTCCAGAGACCTACAAATATAGAAGAAATCAAAGCTTTCATAGCTTGCATCCTGAAAATGGGTGTGGTTAAACCAACCATTACTGGTCAAAAAAAGCATTTCTGTCAAATCCTTGGTTCAGAAACATATTCCCTTGAAACAGATTTCAGATTTTACTATTATTTTTCATCTCTTAGCCAATTCCAAATATGACCCCCCTGGAGAGCCATTATACAAACAATGGGCCAAATTTCAACCTATAATTGATTATGCCAACAAAGTTTTCAAACATTACTACACTTCCTACCAGTGGTTGAGCATTGACGAGAGTTTAGTGGGTACAAAATGTCACACAATTACAGCAATACCAGCACTCGCCTAACAAACAACATCGTTGAGGAATAAATTTTTTGATTATATGTGATTCTGTAGTCAACTACTGTCTTGGTTTTTATCCTTCTTATCCTTACCTTGGTGTGAGAAGTTATATCGACAGAGGTAAGATGAAACAATGGTTTGGCCTACACTATTGTAATGAAATTCCTTGCATTTGGAAATTATGTAAGCGAAGGGTATTGTATATTTTGTGATAACTTTTCACATCAGTTCCTTTAGCAAAGCACCAATATTCTATTGGCACATTTATCACAGGCACAATACTTAGGAACAGGAAATTTCTCCCTCTTCAAATTTTTCAAAAATTCAGGGTGGGTAAAATCAAGTTTTTTGGGAATAGGTTTAATTTAGTGTGTGCCTATAAGGAAAATGTCCTAAAAAAAACAAGTACTGTTCTAATTACTACTTCATCGGCCACTTTGTCGCAGATTCTACCAAAAAGAAACCAGCCAGACATATTCTATTATAATAAATATATAGGGAATTAATACTTTGGATATGTTTTACCAGTATCTATATGAAAGAACATTGAGATATTGGAAAAAAGTAGTATTCAATGTTATATCTAGAATGTTGTTGAATGCCCACATTTTTTACAAGAAATATATTCCCGCCGGGGTAAAAATAATGTCACAATTAAACTTCAACAGCTCCATCATAGAAGACCTTTCAAGATAGTGGTATGGGGCGAGGGATGCACCAGTGAATGTCGACGACTACATTGCACCATGCCCTTCTCATGTATATGGTGTAAAAAGTCTTCCACTAAGAAAATTATATTTATGTAGGGAGTATTTAACACAAAAATGTAAAATATGTTCAGAACTGTATGTATAAAATGTGATAAAGGACTAGATCCAAAATGTGTTGCTACTCGTAAATGTCAAGCATAATTTAGATTATTAATTTCTTCCCTAACTTTTTAGGCCTAAACATTTTAGTGTATGCCTCTATTTTTGCTAAATGATCCCCATATATTGTGTAAAAGAATTGAAAGCAAAAGCATAAAATAAGCTATTTTTTCATTGTTGTTATGTTTTGTAAAATATGTGTACATGTGTTACATTACTGAAGTACTATGGTTTTCACAGAAATTGTAGTTGCTCTGCATAACTCAATTTTAGCATCAAATTTAAAGGTAGCTAGTTTATTAATGTTCTTTTCACTGATTTACTATATTAATGTTCTTTTCACTGGTTTACTCTATTTTAAGCTATATATTTACATAGCTTAAAAATTAATTTTAAATAAAAATAATAAAAATATATTTTGTTTGGAGCTTTTTTACTATATTAAAAAAAGGTATGTTTTATTAAATAAGCCATTAGGCAACATATTAGTGCTAGCTTATGTAAAAATTTGAATGCAAGAAGTTCAAAGATTACAAAGTAATTAAAATAAAAGCCTATATTTTTCAGTTAAATAGCTTGAAACTTTTAGCAAATCTTGTCATTTCTCTTGGCACTCAAAGGGATAATGTCAAGAACTCGCCTTTTAAAAGAAAAATGAGTTTGTGATTCTCAACTTAGTATGTTATATTTAGACATTTACAAGTATATTGCATATTTTTATTTTTTAATATTTGACTTTGCATTTTTATAGCTGTTTATATTGCAAGATTAGATACCATATTGAGGTTGGTCACTATTCTACATAATCTTAAATTTAGGAGGATACTAAATATTTTAATTTAGGAAAATTGGGTTTTTTCTTGTACACCTCGTAACTTTCTACTTTCCTTAGAGGCCAAACTATTTTTCTCCTTAAAAAAAATTATATAAGTTTTTAACTTTCATCTAAAATCAAATGTACACCCAGCTCTCAATTTACATTTAGTGGCTGTATTCTTGAAATTGGCCACATAGATCAACCATAACTTTGCCAAAAGAAACTGAGTAAATGATAAGGGTTAGGGGAAGTGAAGCCTAAGTATTATTTAATTTCATTTATTTCCTTCACACCCACTTCAGTGGCTGCATGGTCTAAGGCACTACTCTTGCAATAGACTAGACTGCCGATGATAAGTATATTGTAGTTTGATACTGGTCAGGTGTACTGAAAGTGGTTTTTCATAAATGGTTCCCCACTATCCATGAAAATGTGAGTACAATTCCTTTAAATCCAATCACCCTCATCCCTGACTCATTAGCATAATTATTAGCTCATAAGCTGAATGGGTAATATGATGTGGTGCTAAAAATATATATTTTCTTTGTGGTTGTTTATTTTAAATTATGCTTATTTAATGCTGATAATCGTTAATGAGAGTAGAAGAAAAATATTGTTCGCAAAAATTATTTACTCTGCAAGTGCCAATTTGTTGACATAGCAAACTTGTTGGCACATAATTCTAAACAAATGGTCATGTAGAGTGGAAAATGGTATAAAAACAACTTCTGCGTTGTTTTAAAATTGCGTAAATTGAGAGTTGGCCAATCTAATTTTACTGGACTTTCTCTAGATGAGCCCACACAACTTTTCGTTCTTACACATATGAGAATTGTAAATTATTTTTTTGGAAAGCTATTAGTTTGACGTAACCATAGTATATGTAATGTGTTAAGAG
>CABEEJ010000844.1:160797-208722 GCA_901482245.1 Timema douglasi | reverse complement strand
ATTTGGTGTGATAATCAAGTCTTGAACCGAGCTTTTAGGTAATTGTATTTTTAAATTTATTTATTTATTTGCAAGGCCGTAGCCAGCCAATAATTTTAGGGTGGGCTTGGTGGGCACATTCCCCAATTTCTGAAAGCTAGAAATAATTCGGATTGATAAACAGTTTTAGAATATATCTGAAGTATTTTTTTATGGCAAAATAACCCCCTAACTGCCTAAGTCTAGAAAAAATTCTAGATACTAGACACTTCTATAAGCTCTCTAAAGTGCTTTTTATTGTAATACAGCCCCCTAACTTGTACTTGTATCTTAATTTTTATATTGTGTGAACCATAAATAAAGACATTTGGTTCATAAAATTTCGGGGGTGGTTTGAGCCCTCCCCCCCTTCCCTTCCTCCTGGCGACCGCCTTGTTTATTTGTTCATACTGGATTTTTAAAGCTACAAGGCTTTTCAGTGCAACTTAAATTAATATTTATTTCAGTTTACCTGCATCTGAGCTAGATACCCAATTGAGCTTAAATATATTTATCTAGATTTACAGATATTGTTGAAATTGTGTATTTTAGACTAAATAATTTAACTGACTTTATTACAGCAGTTTCCAAACTTTAGTAATTTATGACCCCAGCTTTTCTTTCTGCGGCCATCGCGACCAATGGATGACTTAAAAGCGTTTAAATCCTAGTTTTTAAGTTTTCTACTTTCTCGCTATCTTACAGGTAGAAAAAGTATTATGATCATCCAAAAAATTCAACTCGAGATTTAGATGACTGTCGACGTTTCATAACCTCCTGAATCAAAAAAAAATGTTTTTGAATTTACGTCTGTCTATCCGAACCTCCAACTAGAGCCTAAACTATTTTACCGATAAGGCTAAAACTTGGTATATAGGGTTTTCATAGGGTTGTTCCGAAGGGTTTTTGGAATTGAATATCCAAACTTAAAATTAAGGATAGTTTACTGAATGGCAAAATGAGAAAAAGTTGATTTTTTCAAAATCGGTTCTAATGATTTCGATTAAATTTCATTTCTAAACGTTTATAAATATTCCAAACAAAATGGCTACTTTCAATATTTCGACTAAATGACTTTAAGGCCTCTGGTCTGATGCGTAAATTATATATTTTTTATAGTATCTCCCAAACTATTTGAGATATGGAATTACTTATCATCACAAATATGTAGGTCTATTTATAGTACAAATATTTTATTTGAAGCATATTTTTTTATAAAACCAATAACTTTCAAGTTATACGCAAATATATTTATATTTTTAACTTTTCGAACACAAAAGGTAATGTATTGTGACCGTGAAAAAAAATCTAACCTGAAATGTTGATGGATCTCAACGTCTCATGACCCTCGAACCTTAAAAAGTGGTCTTTGCAATGCTGTGTCTGTTTAAACTTAAACTTAAGAGTAGTTTAATAAAGAGCAAAAAGATTAAAAAACGTTTTTCACAAAATCGACTATAACGAGTTTGATTAAAATTCGTATCTATATGTTAATTAAGATTATAAACAAACTGACTATTTTCATTTTCCCTTGACAATGACTTTAAGGGTACTTTACAGAAGCAGAAATCTACGTATATCCGCAACTATTTGAGATAATAAATAGTTTTTTATTGCACAACTGTAGTACAATTAAAAATAAAAAACTTTTATACAAAATATATTTTTCTAAAACCAACATTTTCTGAGATATTGGCAAATATATTAATACAATTTTGTGAGCTTCAAGTTGTAAAGAAATACAACTTAAGTTTTAACGCAATAATTCTCCAATGCCATAGAGTAATTAAATATAAGTAAGTCTCTCAAAATGTGTATGTTGTTTTCCCCTAAACCTCTTAGGATAAATGTTTGTACAACAATGATCTATATTCATTTTAAACTCAATAGTCGATATTTACATTTTTTATTGGTCAAAATTTATAAATCAGGAATTTAATAACAATGCGATGGCATGAAGATTTTCAACACCTAATAAAAGTCGAAATTTAACCGGAAGTTGAAATTTTAATACTAAGTGTTGAACCTTGTGGACCCAATATTGATCATTTTTTATCGATCCAAACATACAAATGAGGACATTAATTCTTAAAAAATAAAATTATAAAATTTAAAACAGGGACTAAAAAAAGTATTACAAAAGTATAGCGCAATTTATGCTTGGTTTTGCTAGTTTATATTGTTTGGTTTCACATATATTACGAGTTTTGGGTAAATATCTCGATTTTTAAACTATAGAGCGAGAAAGTCCGTACGGAGTTCCGTACCATTTACTTTCACTGTGCATTACTATCAGTCCAGACTATCTAATGGTGAGATAGGTAAATTTAGGTGAAATGTACACCTATTTTCTTGGAGGAATACTAGGATAAACTACCCCTGGCCAGAATTAAAATCCTTACTTCACCTTCATCAACAAACCAAACCAAAAGAGCGTGACATTAAACCCGTATGTCTACTGATGCTCGCTTTAATTATAAATTTCTTATAATAATAATTATATGTGGCTAATATGCAGAAAAATAGAATCAACAAGCCCAGGGTTGGGGTATGATTTTATATTATGCTAGCAGCATTACAAGGCTGGCACAGTAAACAAGTCAGCAAAAAGCTATCAGTATAAAATAGCCAAAAGGAACTTAAATAGTAGCTAGGTCGTTTTTAACACTTTAACAAACTTACATTTCTACTAGAATTTCCCATCTTCTTATAATAATAATTAAAATCCTTGAAAAAGTAAATATAAAGCTAAAACCTCTCTATGTGACCCCACCCAAAATACGCTGCGACCCCCAAGTTGAAAAACGCTGCTTTATTATAACACAGAAGAAATATTTAACTAGTAAGCTCCCGGAGATGAAGAACTCACTCCGTCACTTTATAAAAAAAATATCAATTTGGCCATGTTTGCTTAAAAACATTTTCAACTTTAAAAAAAAGCAAAAAATTGAATTTATTGATATTTCTACAATATTTTGATATCTGTCTACCAATGTCCTGCTTCATAACCTCATGGAAGTTGCCCTAAAATGTTAATATTGGTACGTTAATAAACTGTTCAAAACATATTGTAATTTAGCGCGTGAAGTTGGAGGGGTTTCCCCTGACATTTTATTAAATAACGTATGGCAAATTCGAAATCAGCACGCTAAGCAACATGGTTATGCGAAATTTGATCTAAATCGAACACTAAATAACGAATTTATAATAATAATAATATTTAGAACCGCGTCTTACTACCCGTTCGTGTTATACACTTTAAGTACTAATTACATTAATGGACTAGGAATTGGGAAGGTTTAATCAGAAGAAGTGAACCCGCATTTGCGTGGAGGGAGTGTGGAAAACTACCCGACCGAGATTCGAACCTCGATCTCCCCGTTCTCAGCAGTAGAGCTCAACACGACTAGCGCGTTAGCCAACTACGCCACCGAGGCGGGTAACGAATGTATAAATGTATCCAAATTTGAAAATGTTAAAGGGTGGAAAAAAACACTTAAATTTTTGTTTTATGTAGTCTAGTTGATCAAATGAAAAATTATAAGAGTTGTAACAATGTAGCACAGCCCTATTTCTCCTCTTCCTTCATTGTTGCTTTGAGCCTATTTAAATTGTTTTCATGAAAGTCTATTTTAATAAACAACGAAATAAGATATATCAGTTCAATTCATAACTAGTATGGATACTTGCTAGAAAAATTAGTGTGTATTTCAGAAGTAAAACATTAACACTAACCTCAATGTCCTCATTTCATCAGTCAGAGCGTTCGATAAGAGAACAATAAAATGTTGCGTAAGTATTCACTGCATTTATGCCTTCAAAATTTAATAAAGCCCTAATTAAGGTACAACATACGATAATTTGATTCATAAAACTGTGACAGTCTAGTAGCCACGAAAGTCGCAACTAAAAATACTGAACCATAAACAAAACTTTGGGTGATAAATCTGCCACTTCAAGCATTGCTGGCTGACTGAAATTTTGCTACTGGTCAGCTCATATTCCCTTACGATTCGTTTCCATAGCACATTCGGCATACACTCACCTCACAGGCCTTTGTCTCTGCCTACTGACAATGGTGCTACTAGACTACTTGATTGATTTATTTTTTATTATCTAGCACCGCGTCTTACTACCCGTCAGGGTTATACGCTTAAGTACTAATTAGGCTAATGTATTAAGAATTGGGAATGTTGAATTTAGAGGAAGTGAATCCACATTTGCTTGGAGGGGGAATGGAAAACAATTTAGAAAAAAACCTCCCAGTTCACCTGACCGGGATTCGAACCTCGATCTCCCCGTCCTCAGCAGTCGAGCTCAACACGACTAGTGCGTTAGCTAACTACGCTACCGAGGCTGGTAACTACTTGATCAATTTACTATACAAGGAATCTCCTTGAAATGTTTGACGATTTTTGAAGTTGGGATTTTTTGTAGAGTAGGTATCAACAGTTGGGAAATTTTAAAATTGTATGTACGAGTCTGTGGTTAAGGACTTTCATAATAGAAAATAATGGGGTATAGAATAAGCCTAGAATTTCCAAACTCCAGATCTCAAATCTCACAAATTTCCCAACTTTCAAGCCTTTGACCAACATGAGGGGGGGGGAATCCCCCAACCCACTCCGGTGCGACGCTCATGCTTACATATCACTATAGTATAAATCCATTTAATAATTAATGAGACTTAATTGTACAATAGTTTTAACTGTACCATTGTAACATTTTTATAAACTGTTTTAGCCCGCCTGACGTTTTTATTTTTTATTTTAGCCCACTCACCGAAAAGTTAGCCCATCACTGCACTAAACCGTAAAACGTTTATTTTATCAATTAATAGTACATTCAGATTTTCACAGGAAGCCCGTTATTTTAAAATTGGTAGCTCGTGTTGTCACAATGGTGTATATAGAAATGTTACAAGTTGTATTTAAATTCTTGGCCTCTTTAATTAATAATGCAAATATAAATGTTAAAATGATCCATAAGGAAATATTATTGGAAGCTTTTGACAACATTTTAATGAATACATCAAAAAAAAAATATATATATACACAATGCCGAAAATTAGTGGCTTTCAATAAATGTTGGTGGTTGGAAGTGGGCCTCTTATAAATCTTAATGTTTACCGACAATGTCAAATGTTCTTCGTTTCAAACTACTTGGTTCTCTCACATTATATCGGAGACCTCTTGGGTTTCCTGATATCCTGGTAAAGCCGCGACAACGCTCAGGCAACACAACTTTTGTTTGTTTCTTTCCTCCAATCGTTTTGTGCAGCCGCAATGAATACCTACTCTATGATCCCTGTTCTCCTGATTGAGCAGGGACTTGGCTCGCTCAAGCTGGCCAGTTTCGTTAGGTCAACCTCGATCGAGTTGGTTGGTGGTTGGAGTGTGTGTGGGTGGCTTACTGATTTTACTATATAGATTTTATATTCTTACTTACTGGCCTTACCTAATGGAATGGGCCAGTTTATTATGCGAAACTAACCAATTTCAATGCGAGTTTAGGTAGGTGTCGTCTTGAATTTATTTACCTGACAATAAATAATGTACGCTGCGTTGCCATTTATAAGAAAAATCACTAAAGATACTTTTAGCACCAGTTCGGTCTATACGCTCAATAATAATTATTTGTACGTAAGGTGGTTTTGAAATTTTAATTCGTGAGTGTTAGATAATCTTGTTTATTTTATTTTAACATGCTAGTCAATTCTTCCTTCTTAGCGTACTTTGATAAAATTTTAAACTATTCAAATTATTCCCTATATTTGTTTTTTAGTACTTTGTTGGAGGCACTAAACACCTACACCTACATTTATTTATACAATTTTCTAACGATAATTAATTATTTAAAAAAAACACAAAACATGATAGGGCGGGATACTACTAATGGTATCGACTGAAGAAATACATAGCAAATACATACACAAAGTTTGTATGTGTGTCGAGTATGGTCGGTCTTTTTTTTAATTGCCAAAATTTGTAGTTACCGCTGAATATTGGGGCAAAATAAATCCATCCTAAGTGTTCATTAGAGCATTAATTACACTCAAAGGTTTGTTTCTTCCTTTGTATTTCCAATATTGATACTAACAAAATATTTTAATTTCACTGTAACAATTTCACTGTGTTATTTAATGTTAATACAAAATATCACCTTCACTTTATGGGTGATATTATCACTAATGAAATATGGGGAGTTGGTTTTTGTAATTAGGAGGATACAAACATTATTATTAAAACCCAAGAGTACTGCTTAGTAATTTGAGCATCCAATGTATTGTTTACACAACCAGATATTGAACTATTTATTTAAGTACCTCGTTTACCATCTGTTCAGGTTATACGTCTATGTACTAATAACGCTAATGTTATAGGGATTCAAAAGGTTGAATTTTAGAGGAAGTGTACCTGCATTTGTATTAAAAGAGAGTAGAAGAAACCTACCCTCAATACCCCCGACAGAGATTCGATCCTTGATCTCTCCGTCTTGTCAATGGTAAGAGTGACGCGGCAGCTTGCTTTTTTCATTTTTAGTTTATTTATTTATACACTTTGTTACTCACGTAGCTATATTAAAATGTTTTTTTGTTTGTGGTGGTTGTATCTTCTTCATTATTTCAAAGAAGATGTACTAGGATAATAGAACTCTACAGAAGGTGTGCGTGTAAATGGAACATTTCGGTTTTGCTGCAAACGGTACTAACGGGGTAGTGACGCGCAATATTAGGAGCCTACCTAATGGATTCCGCTTAGAGGGCCCTAGTGGCGGCTACCGCTACTGGCCACTGAACAAATATTGCAAGCTACAGTAGCCCCTTGGCTTCTTTGGTGCTGACTGACAGCTCACAGCTAACTTTTGAAAGTCAAAATTTAGGTATATACCTAAATTTTGACTGTAAAAAGTGACAGCTGCTAACACATATTTTTGCAGATCATTTGGTTCGGCGTAGGGATACGTAATTTGGTCTGGTAACTTTTTAAAGCTGTCAGTCAGCACCAAAGAAGCCATAGGGCTACTACTTGCCGCCACAGCCACCGTCTCAACCCACTCAACCTCAAGATTATGCTGTGCCAGGCGTTTAAGCGTAGAGTTTTATCACTGTATTCTCCGAGTGCACTGTCCCAAATCGCTGGATTTTTTTTCAACTTCATATATCAGGCCTTCGGTGTTCATTTTCTCATCCACTAACTTCACAGTGTTAATATTTTCACTAATCCATAATTAATACAATCAAAATATTAATTGATTTGTAGTCTAAATATCTGTATATTCACTGTGTCAGCAAATTTATTAAAAGATAGTGGATAGTGGAGAGAAGGAAAAAGGTTCATCACGAGGCCTGTGACTCACGGGCTGTCAGCTGAACAAATTCATGTCGTAGCGATGACACTGGCTTAAAGTGATTGCTCTTTTCACTTTACCGATTTAACTACACTGATGGTTATAAAACAACACATTATAAAATTTTATTTTCAATGTTTACAAGACGCATTTTAAAATGTTGGCAACATAATCCGTTAGAATCTGATCTAATGCCCTTATAATATATTCAATCTTTACATTTTTAAAACGATTTACTAACACAAAAGGGTACGAGGGGTGCCTATCGGTGCCCCCTTGTTCACGGTGCCCGGGGCGATCACCCCCCTCGCCCCCCCCCTACCCTGTTGTGGTGGCCATGTTAACAAATAATAGTATGATTTTTTGTGGGAGGAGGTTTTAGAGAAGGGGAGTGGGGGGAAGGCGGGGCACCTGCAGCTCATGTGCCTAGAAGCACCCTATTTCTAAATGTGGCCCTGTACCTCCTCCTTCTTCCTCCAGCTCCCATCAGCACCCCTCCGACGCACTCTCTCTTCCCTGCCACCACATCCCCATTATTTTCACTGCGTCCACAAACAAGATATGTGACCACGTCTTAATATCCGTTTGGGCTATCCGATTGGACGAGGAAGGTAGAATTTAGAGGGAGAATACCCGCATTCACATTGAAGGAGAGTGGGAAATACCTTTGGGGGGAGGGGGAACCCACCTTCAATACATTCAGCTGGGATTCGAACCTTGACCTCCCAGTTACCGGCAGATCAGACAAGATAAGTTTGGCACTTAGTCTGCGTACCCACTCATGAGGGTCTTGTCACAATTATCCAATAGTACCGACACAGGTGCGCGCGGACCAATAATAAAATAACTTTAAATTAATATGCGCAGCTTCACGACCAGACCAATATGGTGTATTTTTTTAATCTGTTTTACTTGTTCAAGTTATACGAGTATATGATAGATAATTACTACTCGTATAGGCAGTAAGTAATGAATGGGTGATGGAGGAGATAGGTTTGAAAGGGAATCCATTAAGTCGATGTGAAAGAAGCATCTTACGTTGGTTTGGGCGTGTTGAGAGGATGAGTGTGGATCTAGTGACGAAGCAGATATATGAAGGTAGAGTGTGTAGATCAAAAGGAAGAGATAGGTAATGTAAGACGTGGTTAAATGTTGTAGATGAATATGTGAAAAATAAAAAAGTAAGAGTTTTAAAAATAAAAGAGCATGTATGACTCGGTGCATGGATATTGTTGAAGTGAAGGGAGTATACAAGGATAGGTGTGGAGAAAGTTAGCGAGGATTAATTAAGTACGGAGTTTTTGTTTTGTTTTTTAAGCTATATGCACAGTTTCTTGCCTACCCCGTAATAGAACGGCGGGATTAGGTTTTTATGTATGAGAATTACTATAGTGGGATAGAGATTAGGAAGAAAGTATTTTAGAGGTAATCCACCCGCATTTGAGTGGAAGGAAAGAAGGAAACTTTTAGGAAAAACTACCCTTAGCCCCGACCGGGATTCAAACCCCAATATTCCCATCCTCAGCAGGCCAGTCTAACACAAGAGTGACACCTTAAACAATTTGGCCACTGAAGTGGGTTATGGTTCGAATATGATTTTTTTAGCACTGACTCTTACTACCCGTTCAGGCTGTATGCAAATTTACTAATTACGCTAATGTGTTAGAGATGAGGAAAGATGAATGGTGAGTAAGTGTACCTGCATTTGAGTGGAAGTAAAGTGGAAAACCATTTGAGAGAGTACACCCAACTGATCTTAGAACCCCAATCTCCCCGTCATCGGCAGTCCAGTCTATTGAGAGAGTGATGCCTTAAACCATTAGACCACCGAAGCGGGCTATGTAGAAGTTAAAACTGAATAGGGTGACCTGGTGGTCTAGGGGTAAGGTGTCGGACTTCTGTGCTGGCGGCCGGGGCTCAATCCTCGGTGGCGGCACAGCTTTATCTGATTACCAAACCCTTACTTCACCTCTGACAAGACATCTTGTGAATGTGGGGAATGCCATGGCCTCCACCGTGGTTCGGATTCCACGTTAAACTGTAGGTCCTCCATTTCATCTCACAATCACCATACTATTACACATTAGCGTAAATGCCTATAACCCGAACGGGTAGTAAGACGCGGTGCTAATAATAATAATAATAAAAACTGAATAGACAATTTGAGGCTTATAATAACTTAATTTTAGAACAAACAAAACCACCCAAAATCGTACTACTAATATGCCCTATAACGAAAGGAAATACGAATCAATTTTATAATCTAACTTTAACTTAAACTCTCGCTAGGAATCTATCTCTGAACTCTTGAGTCAGTCACTAGGCAGACGCTCAAACCACTGAGCATAGTTTAGTTTAGCTTATTTAGAACTACTGTAGCCCCATGGCTTCTTTGGTGCTGACTGACAGCTCACATCTGACTTCTGACAGTCAACATTTAGGTATATACCTAAATTTTGATTGNAGAACTACTGTAGCCCCATGGCTTCTTTGGTGCTGACTGACAGCTCACATCTGACTTCTGACAGTCAACATTTAGGTATATACCTAAATTTTGATTGTCAGTAGTGACAGATGCTAAACACATGTTTTTGCAGATCATATGGTTCAGCGTAGGGATACATAATTTGGTCTGGTAACTTTTCAAAGCTGTCAGTCAGCACCAAAGAAGCCGTACATACATTTTCATGGACAGTTGAACACACAAAAATACCAACAGTAAAGCAATAAAATGTATCCCACTTCTGTGGCCGCATGGTCTAACGCGCTACTCTCCGAGTAGACTAGACTGCCGATGAAAGGGAAATTAAGGTTCGAATCTCGGTCGGGTGGTTTGAAGGTGGTTTTTCTCAAATGGTTTCACACTCTACCTCCAATCAAATGTGGGTACAGTTTCTATAAATATAATCATTTAAAGCCCTAAAATCCATTAGTGTAATTAGTGCATAAGCGTAAATACCGATTGGGTAGTAAGACGCGGCGGTTAAAAAAAGAAGCAGAATTTAGGATGAAAAACCACTGAGAAATAATTAAATGAAATATACAAGGAGGGTTTAAAAAACGCAACTCTTGAGAGTAATGAAATTACTCGCCTCGGTGGTGTAGTTGGCTAACGCACCAGTTTCATGTTGTGCTAGACTGCCGAAGACGGGGAGATCGAGGTTCGAATCTCGGTCGGGTGAACTGGAGGGGGTTTTTCCTTAGAGGTTTTCCACTCTCCCTCCACGCAAATGCAGGCTCACTTCCTCTAAATTCAACCTTCCCAATTCTTAATCCATTAGCGTAATTAGTACTTAAGCGTATAACCCGGACGGGTAATAAGACGCGGTGCTAAATAAATAAAATAATGAAATTAAAGCTTGAAAAAACTATGCTATGATCGGTGCAGTCAATTTATTGCCTCCTTGCAGGAATGACAGCCATTACTCGAACATAGAGGAGTTCCTCAACAAATGTCGGTTGCTGTTGGAAGAGGTGAAGACCTGATTAGGGGATTAGTGTGGTAAAGAATCTGAAGAAAAATGTTGTGGACCAAGTAAAATTAAAATCTAACTCTTAAGATTGCTCAGAACCTGGGCTATAGAGAATGGTATACCGTAGGAATTTACTTCTGAAAGGCCTTTTTCCCTACCATAAATCTACTATATAGTAGGATATTGGTAGGAAAAAAGACCTTTCAGAGAGTAATTCCTACCGTGAATGGAATATACTTTGCATATGCCGAGAATTAACGAAAAGGATAGAAATAGAAAGTTTACAAATGTTTTTACCCCCAGCTGTTATTTTTCTCGTTCGTCGTATGTGACCAAAGACAATGTTTTGTCTGAAGTGACGTCACACTTCGGAGCTCGTAATTATATTGGCTACTGAGAGCAAGAGGGTACCATCTCACTAATTAGGTTTAATCATGTCCAATCAAATATATTTTCCTATTTTTTGTGGTTTTTTAACCTTCTTTGTGTCTTACCATCCACCCGTATGAGCTATCCACATGTTTATAGTAGTGGTCTGTGGATGTGTAAGATGTAATTTAGGTGAATTGTACCCGAATTTGTTTGTCACTAGAATGGGGGACATATTTAGGACTAAGCAATTCACTACATTAACCCAGGATTCGAACCTTGACCAACCTCCCCGTCGCAAATGGGAATGTGGACTAAGCTTAAAGTTTGACTAGTCTGATTTTCCACTTAAAGGGAGGTTGAGGTTCAAATCTCAACCGGATATACTGAGAGTGTTTTGTTTTCTTTAATGGCTTCACATTCACCTTTCATGAAAAAACGATTATATTTTCTCTAAATTGTATATTTCTCGTCACTATCCCATTAGTGTAGTTAAATGTGAAAGCCCCAGATTTGTATAAAGACGCGGTGCAAAAAAAAGAGTCAAATGTATTAGACCGCTAGACCACTGCTGCGAGCTATTATATTGTTCTCTTCGGGAACTAGGAGAACTATCTAAAGTGAAGCTACCCGCTTCGGTGACGGCAAGGTCTAACGCGCTACTCTCGCAGTTAACTAGACTGCCGAGTACGGGGAGATCGAGCTTAGAATCTCGGTCGGGTGTACTGAGGGTTTTTTCCCAAAATGGTTTCCCACTCTCCCTCCACGCAAATGTGGGTACACGTGCTATAAATATAGTCTTCCTAATCCCTAAAACCATTAGCGTGAATAGTTCATAAGCATATAACCCGAACGGGTAGTAAGACGCGGTGCTAAAAAGAAATAAAAAGGGTAGTTAGTTTAGTTTTATCCGCAGTTGTACGCTAGTTGGACAGCATATGAGGCTGTTCAAGTAAGCGTTTCAGAAACAATAGTGTCTTCTCTATTTTATACGCATTGGAAATTGTCGCAATTTGTCTCATTGTCCGACGCTTCCTAATAGTTCATTTCATTACTACTCGCAGGAACGAAAACAAATTTCACTTTTCATATCAAGCGCTTGAAGATGATTGGTATTGAGAGTTAAGAGCGCAGTATTTTCAAAGTCTTTTTATATCAACACTTTTTTTTTTCGGCAAAATACATCAAACATTTCTCCAGTAGAAACACCGAGTTTAATTTTCTTCGCGTTGTGATATCAACAGTTTTTGAATACATGTCAAGGGTGTCCTTGAATTTGATGATAACCTTTCTCTTTATTTAAAAAGTTTCTCATCTAATGCTAATAATATTATGATCATGATGAATATTCAAGAACTGTTGATATTACTATGCGTAGAAAATTAAATTCGGTGTTTATTCTGGAGCAATATTTAACTTTTTATTTTGCCTTAAAAATGATTTGTTATAAAAACTGCAAAAGCACTGACATTTCCTCTCGTCGCCTACAATCAATCTCATCTTTGTAAACCACTTCACATGAAGCGGTTACTTATCAATTTTGAATTTATTTATTTAACGGAAACAATGACGTCTTAAATATATGTTTTGTTGAGTTGTCTTAGTAAACGGGGAGGGTTGGTTGCAATAACGGATAGGTATGATTCTGGTTCAAAAGAGCTAGGATCCATTTCTTCTGATTGCACCTCGTTTTCTTACCAGTGTCGTTCCAGATGGACACCGGTGCAGTTTATACGAATTTATGTCATCCTTTCATTACTTACACCGAGTAAATGCCTTCACAATAACGTATGTGCAATGATTAGTTAACACCCGCTAAAGGTTGCTTGTTAACCTTCACCTTATAGGTTCCCTCTTCCGCTTCTCCATACACACAACGTTTAACCTCTCGTCTCACTGTTAGCCAACGACCAGCGTCGATTGAAATTTTAGAAATTACATTTTATTTTTTTCCCTAATCTAGGTGGACAAGCGGTTAAACTGGCATTTCTATTTACATGCTGACAGGAATATCTCTTCAACTTATATTTAAGAATAACTCAAATATTCTGAGGTGTTAAGATTTTTAAAAAAAATGCTGTAAGAAGCTTGCATTATTAACATTGGTAAAGTTGTAAATAAGAAAAAATATATATTTTTAAACAAAGAGTCAGTCAATACATACAATTAAGAAGTAAGCTACTCTAAGACTCACTTTGGCCAATATTAAAATTGAATGCCCAAGGTCAAGCATTTCCCCCGAACGAAAACTCTGGTCTGCCCACGAGTGATATTTAGCATGATCTTTCCATTTATCCAATAGAAACACAGATTTTAATTTTCTTCGCATGGTGATATCAACAGCTATTACATATTTTTAATGAGCATAGCATCATTTATATAAGAAACTTTTTAAATTAAGAGAAAAAATTTGTCCCTAAATAATTCCAAGACACTCTTGACAGATATTCAAGAACTGTTAATACACCCATGTGAAGCATCTAAACTCAATGTTTCCACTGGAGCCATATTTTATTTCTATTTACCAAAACAAAATGTGTTGATATAAAAACCGCAAAAATACTGCCTTTAACTCGTGTCCCCTAGACTCTCACCTTGAGAACGCGAGTAAAAGAAGGGATTGTCACACCGTGCTGTTACAGGTGAGAATGAACCACCGAGCCCAACATTCCACGGGTCGTCTCTTTGTGGCATTTTATTTAAAACACCGCGTTCGATCTATGCGCATAATTACGCTAATGTGTTGGGGATGTCGAGGGTTCATACTAGAGGAAGTGTACCCGAATAGTGTATACGTGGAAGGAAAGTTGAAACACATTTAGGAAAAACCAACCCCACTACACCCGACCGGATACAAAACTCTGATCTCCTCGTCATCGGCACTCAATTCTCTTACGAGTGTGATGCCTTAGATAAAATTCTATCACCGAAACGGGAAGTAAGTTTGTTGAGCTGTAGATTCTTCTTACGGTGGCGATCCGATTCACGCGAGGCCACCAGGATTCCCTCTCGATACCAATCTAGCGTGGAAGCACGCGTAACAAAACAATTCGGCGAGATCCAACACCCCCCGCCCCTCCCACCTCACAATTCCCCGAATGACAACCCGCCCCCGTAACGAGAAGATTATGTTTTTGTCCACTAGGAAATGTTTGTTCTTCGCGTGGTTGACCGCGAACAAATGGTCGGAGGACGACACAAAGGATAGAAACGAAAGTCCTCCGCAAGTGACAGTGTGGTAGATGGAGAGGGGTAACGTGTGATGATGTCTATATAAAACACACGTGAGGTCTATAGTCATATCACAGTAGCTCGTGGGCCAGTGCTAAGAACACACCTTGCATTCGATTGGAAGAATATTGAACTACACATAAAAAAGTAAGTGCTGTGTAGTTGAGTAGCTCAAAATATAGCTAACTGTATTGGCCGACCAACTGGCTTAATCGGTAGCTCGTCTATGTAATGAGCTAAATGGGCAGAGGTTCGATTCTCGGCATCGCCGAAATACCAATCGCTGGCCAAATTGGGGCTTCCTCTTTCATAGTGAGGAATTAATAGCCAACGACTAGGTGTTGTATTGGTTCTAAAATTAAGATAGTTTGTAAGTCATGTACTGATAAGACCCGCCTCGGTGGCGTAGTTGGCTAACGCGCTTGTCGTTCTGAGCCCGACTTCTGAGGACGGGGAGATCGAGGTTCGAATCTCGGTCGGGTGAACTGGGGGTGGTTTTTCCTAAATGGTTTTCCACTCTCCCTCCACGCAAATGCGGGTTCACTTCCTCTAATTCAACCTTCACAATTCCTAATCCATTAGAGTAATTAGTACTTAAAGCGTATAACCCGAACGGGTAGTAAGACGTGGTGCTAAATATTATTATTATTATTATTATTATTATTATTATGTACTGATAAGAATCACTTGGTTCAGAAAGTTCACATTGATAATCCAATTAATAATAATATCAAAGATTGAGTTAAGGGCACCGGATTTAATTCCAATGCATGACTGAAATATTATCACTGGTGGAATTGTGAGTAGTCTCTTTCACAGTACCCTCTCCGGTTGTCATATAGTCTGAGATGGTGGTCATATAGTCTGAGATAGTGTCAAACTCGCAATAGACTAAATTACTGGTGTACGGGTAGGCTGAGGTTCGAATCTCAAGCGGGTGTACTAGAATGTGGTTTCCCCACAAGTGGTTTTCTCATACCCATTACACGCTAATGCGGCTGTATTTCCACTCATTTACCCGCTGAATCACTACCTATTAAGAATAAGTCGCTAATAATTTTAATGGTTAACATTCAAAATAAATATCTAGTTGATGAATTGAAGGTCAGCAGACGGAATGTTGTGCGTATTCTAGAGTAAAACTTGATTTTCACGCTCGCCGAAAAATAAAAAGCAGAATCTACGCAGTAATTCACACACTTTAAGTTGACCCATAATGTATTGCTACGCTTTAAAACAGCTGATTATCAACATATTTTATTATCTAAATAAACATATATTTTAGATCATTGTCCCGATGGTTGTTTACAAATTATAATGCTGTATCGTGGCATAATCCAATACATCAATAAACATACTTTACATTAACTAGTTATTTCAAATCTCCTCACAAAGGCCAACGAAGCTGTCTGCTAGCTTCTGGCTGTAGAGCGCATGCGCACTAATTTAAGATGGTTGGTTCTGAGATATGATTGGTTCACCTGTGCCTAACATCTCGAGCAGAGCAGACAAAGTAGAGAATAGTTGAACTTCAGCAGAACAGCTCAAACCGATCAAGCGGAAATCTTGTGATTGGTTTAGAGCGCGTCACGTGACCACGATCCTGTTCTGCGATAGTTTTTCAGCGAACATGTAAATCCACAGTTAAGTAAGATCGAATACTGGGCTTATGATCAATTTGGCCATAAGGTGTAGACTAAATACTCCTAATAACATCATCCCGTTCTCTTTCAGACGATGGGGTGCACACAAACGATGATTGGTTTCTTGTTCGCGTTTCTAATCACAGGTTTCTGTCAGGCTGCACCTAAGAAGTTTGACTCCACAGGGTGAGACATTATGTGCAGTCATATCGATACAATTAGTAATAGTGTTAACACGATTCTTAGAACTACTTGTTAGTTTCGAAGACAGGTTTTATGATTAATCATGATTGTGAACTGTGATGGTTTCTATACATCAATTCATCTTGAATTATTTATTAATCAATATATTTAAAATACCTCCTGTGTGGTCTTATGGTCGGGCCCATGTCGATTGCGCCATGTAAAAGAACCCTGAAAGATATGTTAAAATACCTTGGCAACATTGGTAGACCCTTTCGCTATCGCTCATAGAAATTCTCCTGTGCTGATATAATCATTCGGCTCAGAGATTGCACGTTAAATACCCCAAATAAATATTAACATGTTAACTATTTTGACAGAGAGATTTATATATGTATGTATGTATGTATATATACATATATATTGGTAAAAACTGCCCTTAACTCGCGTTTATGACATTTTCACCTTAAACTGATGGTGTGGGAGCCGGTCGTTGTGTTTGTCCTAGAGTTAAACCAAGCCGAGTGGCAGAAGTAATACTAACGTGTGTTCGTGTTCAAGGGGTGGTTTCGTGCCGAGTCCTGAAGTGCGGTTTATCCAGCCAGGGGTAGGCGATCAGCTGGCCATGGAGTCCCAAGATCCCACCAAGGCAGCCTCCGTCGCCGACAGCTTCAACGCCAGCAGATACGAGAGGAGCGAGCCGGGCATCGACGAGAGGACCAAAGATCCCAAATTTGGTTTCCTCACTTACGGGACCACAGGGTTGCAGGTACTTGATTCATTCTTACACGCTCACATGTCGCCGTCGACTATCCAGAGACGCTCTAACGTCAGGGGGCAGAAAGGGTGAGGTACGTTTCGGAGGAAATGCACAAGCTTTGGTCTGGAGAAAGAACAGGGACTGGGCTCTTTCACCTGTGGCCAACTGGTCTGAGGAATCAGGCTCGCAATTTACTACAGCTGTGGTGTTCAACCTGGGTTCCACGTATTCCCGGGGGTATGTAAAAATAAAAAAAATAATCATATTCACCTATGTATTCATCATTTAAAATGTATTATTTAATACATTATTTTGTATGTAATTTATTTTACATATTGATTATAGAATATGTATAACTTGTATCAGGCTCATCAATTGTACATTTTTCTCTCGGTTACCTCTCTCATTCTCGCCCTTTATGTAAAGCTAAATATTAAACTAATGCAATTAGTAAAATATACAAAAATTACGTAAAAAAGTCAACGAGATTAAAAAACATCACTTGTATACTTTCATGACAGCAGGGTTACGGCGGAACAAATGGATTAACTTCGGGTGCCTTGAAGCTGGATATAGGGGGCGTGGTTCTGGGAGCCTTGATTGGCCTAGGGGCGGTGGTGTTGATCCCCAAGATACTGCACCTCCTTTCAGAGAAACCCCAGCACGACTCGTACAGCGGATATAGTGGATATGGACGCAGTGAGTATAGTAGAGGAACTATCGGAACCTCAAAACATAGCAAACCTTATACATTACAACAAATAAAACATAAATAAACAGAATGGAAAGCTCAGTTGGTAGAGTGGTCGTAGCGGGGAGTCAAAGTACCGGGTATCAAATACCTTCCTTTGTTTTGTTTCAATGTAGTTCTCCGGTATGGCAAAGAAAAGAATCATAACCAAGTTTATGTTCTGGTTTTACGATACCGTCAGAACAATTATTACGTTCATTGAAGTTATATTGGTTTTTTGCCCTCACCTTAGCTCAGTTGGTAATGTGTCTATCTCTTGAGTTGAAGGTCTGAAGGTATTGATGAAATATGGGTTTTTTTCCCTTTCGTTATAATGAATTAACGGCCGGGGGCTGGATATTGTGTCTATTCTAGATGTAAGATTGTCAATAACTAGGGCTCTGATATAATCAGTCGATTCAGAAAGGTCATTTTAAAAACCACAAATTAAAAAAAAACTTTTTTTTCTCTCAACATAATAGAGATTATTAGAGTTTTAAACTTCCTTAATATGGTAAATTCTAAGTCACTCACATACTGGCTGATAAATAAATATTCACTAGTCTCCAACCATAATAGAAACATGGACACCTTGATTGAAATTTTAAAAGCGATATACATTTATGTAATCATACGCCAAGTTACGTGTTCTGCAGATGTCACTTTTGACAGATTGTGTATTCAATTTTTGCTACTTCAAGTTTATTTACCGTGTTCTCTTAAATTTCGCGATCATAGTCTTTTCTATTTAAGGCCGAATAGTTTTGGGGTTTTCAGTCGCAACTTAAGTTAATATCCAAATAAATATAAGACTGTATATTTGGCTGTATACTCAAACATTATCCTCTTGAGGATTTCCTTGAATATATTTTCGAGGATGATACTCACTATACATTACAGATCGATGACATTTCATAGGATTTTCATTTAAGGTTGTTCAAACTAGTTTTGAATTATTTTTAACGTTTTATTGTTGTTGTTTTTGGGTAGTCATTTGTGCTCTCTGAAATCAAAGATTTTGTTTTAAACTAAACTTTTTTGGGACCTTCCTTAGTATTTTCATTATTATTTAAATAACTTTTATGTATTTTATTCTAAATGGTAGTTTACGATTTTCCTTTTTTTGAATCAACAATTTTAAAAAAAAATATCGATGAAAATATTAAACAAAGTCCCCAAAAACCCAACATTGTTTACATTAAAACAAGTGCTTGTGCTGAAATTTTGGTTTATAAAATATGTGTCATCATTCAGGCGAAGATGCGCCAGTTAACTCCATCAGTAGCACGGACGTAATGAAGGTACTGTCACGCGTGGATGAAGCGCTCTCCAAGAATAACATTGATTCCTCGTCTTGCATGCAGAGAGCAGTGTGCTCGTATATTAAGTCGGTGTCATCCAAGGTGGCTGAAGGATCAGCTTCCAGCGTCGACACTGTAATTGATAACGTAGCGAGGTAAGCACAAACGTCAATTATATTGTTTATATACTTATAAAATTATGTTGCTATTTAAAAATTATTATCAGTTATTTCTGTATCTCAACTCACGATTTTGGCGCAAAAAATGCATTTATTCCACTTAACATATTATATTTTTTATCCATCATATTACAGTTGCTATATTATTTAAAGAGATGAGTTGGTTCTGTTCTTTAGTTTCTCTGGATAATTCCTTAAGAACCAGTTTTAATTCCTAGAAGGTTGGTTCTCAGTTCTTAGTTAAATAAACTTTTTTTTTTAATTTAGCAAATACATAACACGTATATACCGTGAAATAAATTTAGTGGAATATTATTATTATATTATTATTATTATTATTAACAATAATAGTCTTAAAGTATATGTATAATATAGTATATATATATATATATTATTTAATCAAATAATTATTTTTAATAGATTTGATTGGACAAAGCTTTCAACTTTCTCATTGGTTGAGAGGACATTACGTGATTACGAATACAGGGAGGGGGAACAATATTTAGAAGATTTAAGGACAGTAAGGATATGAGCCTACGTAGTAATATTAGGCTTTATAATATAATTAAAAGTAACTATGGATATCAGACCATTCACAGAAGGTACAAGGAGACCTGAAGCAGGGGAATTTTTTGGACCCACTTTCTAATAAACTAATTGAATTACTATGGGTTTTATTAATTTGAAATACCAAAATAATAAAATTCCGTTAAAAAATCAAAGTTTATTTCCAATATACATCCAGATTTTCCTTTACGCCACACCATCCCCCAACCCCGTTACCCCTTTAGATGGCATAATTATGAAAACTGAAAATATCTGTCTATTGTCCCTGCAGTGGACAGGACAAGCGTCTTTATGATATTTCACTGGTAACGTTATTAGAGAAAAAAGTTTGTGGATTGCATAACAAGTTATACCTGTTTACTGTATATTTGATTATTGCTCTTGGTATGTGTATTGGTTTAATTCTAATATAGCATTATACTGTTTGTATATTTTTCTCGTTTACTGTATTGTTTATTTGTTGACAGCAATGCGGTGTTGTCCTTCATGTTGGACGGAACTAGCATCAAGCAGGCCGTGGACAAGGGGAAACAAGGCGGAAACTGCAGCGCAAATTTCTCAAAATGTCCCTTTAACAAGGAAACCGTGTATGTGGCTCTGAAAAGCGTTCTGGCAGAATAGGTTTTGGTCAAATTGAGGATTCTTTGAATCTTTAAAGTGTGTATTGTTATGTATTGTTTGTGTAAATAAAATATGTGTGTATTTACGTTTGGTTTATACTTCATGTTGATCTGATATAATTTAATGTGTGATCACCTTTTAACATTACATAATTTACTTGCCAATTAATATGAACACATAAATAACCATAGTATTTTGCTCAATTCAAAAAGCTTATACAATCTACATTGATAAAATAAATAAGAACCCAGAAAATCTTTGAGCCTAGAACCTTTTATCTTCGGTACTCATCACCCATCAGCTATCCCTTTTTTACTTCTAACATAAAGACTTTTCATCTTATTATAATGGATGAGGTTTTTTCATATGAAATACATGTGCATTAATGGAGAGTGAATGAGAAAACCTCGGTAATATTTCTTTTTTGGTCATTGCGTCTTACTTAAAATACTGTTTTAAAGTCACTTTTATAGAATGACAGTTGGGTGTCCGTAATCTGTGATCGCTCGGTTGTTTGGTTCATTCTCATAAGAGAAAACAACTGTTCACACACTTATGTGCTGACAAACATTGCACATTATTTGGTTTGCCAATTTGATATGTTCTGATATCCTCAAATAGTGTACAATTATTTTAAACTATCATACTACGTAGGTATTTATGTAACGTTTATAAAGCAAAGAATCAGGCCCCATTGTATAAATAAACCATTATTTAAAAAAGTTTAAAAACGCGTTAAAAGAATATATTTGATATACTTGTAGGGTATCCACAGCAGTGGGGGTGGTATCTGGCAGCTAGGAAAAAGTACCATATTAAATCCAATCGCCAAACCATATGTTGTGCAAGATTAAATGTTGATTTGTTGTTAATTCGAGAGGTCAAAAAATTAACACAGACAATAAAAAGTTTAAATTTACCAACTTTTTTACATTAATGAAACACAAACTTATGAAAATAACCGTTTGGATGTTTCTTTTATGAATAAGCGGCATCTATGGCTCACTTAAAAATGATTTTCAAACGAAATCTTCTAGAATGCTGTAATGCTTTTTTTGAAACTAAGGTGGCGAACCAGTCGAAACAAGGGCGGTTTGACGTCATAAAAACCGTCAAAGAGGTTGTGTTCTTACACTGTTTACAAATTAAAACGTTTATTTTGAAACTTATACTTGGTATATATCTCTTTCTCTAAGCCCTAAAAACATATTTTTTTAAATTTTGGTGGCCAGTTTTAACAAGATACAAGTGTAAATATAATAATTCTTCATCAATTAATTATTTCACGCACTATTGTGTTCTATTTTGTCCTGGTGTGTCGGTGCACCACCCCACCTTCTAGTGATAGTAACATGAGTAACGGTATACTGGCCGGCAAGGCCGTCTCTATATTAGAAATACTGATTTGTAGGAACAGTGAAAGTGTACTCAGGGTAAGATTGAGCAATGGGTGTTCTTGTGGTATATTGGCTAAAATTTTCTAACAGCAATTGGTAAAGTATCCCTATTGAAAGCCGCGAATAGTGTGTCATGAGTGTGCGTACGACCAAGGCTAATAACCTGGTCTATTCTAAACTGATTACTAAAATAAATTTTGCAATATTAGCCTTGGGTGATCAAAGCTACGATAGGCAGCTGAGGTTTAGACTTAAGGGCCTATCTTTTAAAACACTGATGAGAACAGGAACTATTGGGACGTGGAATGTGAGACGAATGTGTGGTAAAGAGAGTGAACTGTTATAAGAAATGGATGAATGGGTAAGTGGAAGTCCGGTAGTAGGGTTAATCCTAAGCCCAACAGCTAAGCTGTTTGTGAGAAGGTATGAGCTGATGTCATTTAGACTTCTATGGATACGTATGAAAATAGGCAATCGTAGAACTATGTTGGGTTTTGCTCCATTAGAGGATGAAGACGAGAACGTGAGAATGGAATTTTGGGATGAGATCAATGAATTCTGGAATACATGTAAACCGGGTGATATAATTATCTTGTTAGATATGAATGGATGGGTGGATACCCAGAGAAATAATTCAGAGAGTCTGTCAGGAAAGTATGGTGATGACAGGATAAACTAGAATGGTAATGCGTTATTGATTCCGTGTTCAGAAAAAGGTTTATTTGTGTCGAACACATGGGTTAAGCACAAATATATGCCCTTGTATACATTGCAAAGGGGCTATTCGAGGACGATGGTTGATTTTGTGGTGTATGATGAAAGACTAAGAAAATTAGTAAAAAATATTAGGGCTGTGCGTGTAGATGAATGTGGAACGTTCACTGCCTAGTGATTTCAATAGTTGAATTAGGTAGTCATTTTTTGAAAAAGCAGTGCAAGAGAATTAAGCAAGCAATAGGGAAAATCTAAAAGTTGCAGTGTAAAAGTGTGAGAGCACAATATGAAAGAATGCTGGTTAAAAAATTAACTTTACAAGAGCATGAATATGAATGGAATGTCGAAATAAATGCTAATGATATAGAAAGTTCAAGTGCTTGGAGCAGAAGAAAAGAGGCTGTAGCTGAGTGCGCAAAAGATGTGTGTTTATCTGCGGTGGTGGGAAACATAGAAAGAATTGCATGGTCTAATGAACAGGTGAAAGAAGCTGTAAGAGAACAGAAAGAAGCATACAAACAAACGAGTGCTGTGAAGGGTGAAACAGAACGTAAGAGAGTTTGGGACATATACAAAAAAAGAAAGAGATTAATGAAAAGAAAGTGGTAAAGGAAAGTAAAGAGCAAATGGGATTACAAAAAAGAATAAAGAATGCAAAATCATTTTGAAGGAAATAAGTTGTTCTTGAAGTGGCTAAAGAGAACGAAATAAGGAGTGCGAGGAAATAGTTATGCCATTTATAAAGAAGGTGGTGATATGATCTGGGATGAAAATCATATAAGAGAACCATAGAGAGAGTATTTTGGTCAATTTTATGGAGAAAACGTAGAGAAAATATGATTTTTTTTTATAATGAGTGAAATAATTAAAGATGCCCAAGTGTTAAAAGCTATGAAAGAGTTAATGAATGACAAGATTGTGGACGTATATGGAATCATAAGTGAACTTCTTAAGTGTGAGGAATGATACTACTTGCCATTGTGTGTGTGATTTGTTCAATGTGTGCTCTGGTATTTTGAATATTTCTAATGACTGGAAGAATGTCGTCATTATTTATTTGTACAAAGGCAAAAGCAGTATGAGTGAATGTAGGAATTATTGGGCAATCAATTTGCTGGGTATTCTAGGCAAAGTATTTGGAAGAATACAAATTGAGAGGGGGGCGTGAAACACTGCTGACAAAATTGAAACCTCCAGCCCTAAATCTTTCCAGAATAATAATAGGCAACTGGTAGCAAAGATTGGCATTTATTAAACATAGAAAAATACAAAGATATTCACAAACAATCAATAGAAGAGCGGTGTGGTTGAAAGGAGCGGGTATAAGCCCGGTTAAGGCTAGGTCTAAAAGTCAAGAGTAACACAATGTACTAATAAAATGAGAAAGAATTCAAACTTAATCCAAAAGGGATCAACTGACCTGTATAAACATTAATTCCTATATTATATAAGCCTAATTAGTCCTGAAATTTTCCTGATAGGAAGGCCTGACAGAAACATAACAATACAAATGTTATGGGTTTCAACTAAACAAGTGTCAAGATCTACCTATCGGCCTAAATACAAAGCAAGCTAACATTAGGACATGCTACCACACGAACGGGGTATAAGTTAGTTAATAACCAACATCAAGCAGGCCATTTATTGCCAGAGACAAGTTAAGTTACAGTACAGTATCAGACTAGAGGCCAGGACTAAAATTACTTAATACGACTAAAAATAGCCAAACAGCGTCACCAAGTAACATCCGAACAAATTAACGTTAACAATAATATTTAGCACCGCGTCTTACTACCCGTTCGGGTTATACGCTTTTAAGTACTAATTACTCTAATGAATTGAGAATTGGGAAGTATGAATTAGAGGAAGTGAACCCGTATTTGCGTGAAGGTAGAGTGGAAAACCATTTATAATAAACCACCGCCAGTTCACCCAACCGAGATTCGAACCTCGATCTCCCCGTCCTCAGCAGTCAAGCTCAACACGACAAGCGCGTTAGCTAACTACACCACCGAGGCGGGTATTAACGTTATCACTTTAACGTGAACAAAAAAGGGACAAATGAGATGACCAAAACCCTTCACCTAAATAATTCACGAGAAAATATAACCTTTCCGTCAATAGACAACCTATCTATTTAAACATTAAAATAGTAAAGTTATATCAAAAGATAAATGGGACGTCAAGTGTCCATCATACATAATGTATTATAAAATATAAACAGGCCAGCTACAGTCAACTCTCGATTCTACGACCCGGGGAATAGCGTCCCTCTCGAAGTAACGACCCTTTTTTGGGGAACCGTGAAAAATATGGGGAAAAAGGTTGAACAGTTTAAGGAAATCGGCTGTAAAATTTGATTGTTGCATTTATTTAGGTCGCTGCGTTGCAATTATATTTGTGAGCGCTGTATTACTAGTAACTGGGGTGGATCAGGTATAAAAAAAGACACCACCTCATCAATGCCAGCCAATATCACTTGACTCTGTCCACCCTCTCCCACAAGCAAGACTATGTTTCCCCGCGCGCGACTGCCGCTACATCACGCGCCAGGCTTGCTTTTGCCATTTTTATTTCGATTCTCGATTTGGTTACTATTTTGGTTTGATTTTGTGAACAATTTTTGACGACCCATACTATTGTTTAACATTGTTATTTTGATTTGGTTACGTTTTTGGTTGGATTTTGTGTACGATTTTTGATGACCCACGCTATTTTTTTTATTTGATACGAACTTATAATTTTGACAAAATGATTGAAAGGAGTACCTTCTTCAAGAAATAAATAGGTTTTATTTTATTTAATTTTTCACGTATTGTCTAAAAAATGCAATTTTTTCGTATGAAGGTCAGGGGTGGAACAAAATCTGTTTAAAATTCCAATAACGACCCCTTCGAAATAACGACCCTTTTCCAGGGAACCGTGAAAGGTCGTAGAATCGAGAGTTGACTGTAGTTGCATAGTGACAGGTAGAATTACAACCAGGCATACTCCAGCAGCCTGGATACAATTTATAAAATAGGGTCTTAAGTAATTAAACAATGCCATCTGGTGACAACGACTAATTAAATATCAAAAGATTAAAGTGATCTTGAAAAAGAGAAAGACGATGGCAAGAATCCATCATGTTTATTTTAGTTATTTAAACCGGCCATCTAGTGGCTGATAAACTATTAATACATATTTAAGTCTCAAATGATAACAGAAAAACACAAATATTTATAATCCCAACAAGAATTATTCAACCATTTAAATAAATATTTAAGCCCAAAATGATAATTTAGAAAGAACATGAAGATTTTAAGCCGAAAGAGAGTTTTTAAAATATTTACAGATTACATCTGCCACAAATAGCGCTGCTTACATATTCTGAAACCAGTGGTATAGTGAGTAACTACATAGGAGAATCAAGCCAATATATAGTCCAAATAACATAATAACGTGATCCCTAAAATGAATTTAAAAAACGCAAAGGTGGGTGAAGAAAGGAAATGGCGGGGGAGCACGGTGCATGCATTGGCTGTATGGAAAATTTAGTGTTGATCCAGAACCTTGTAGAACCTGCGGGACAGCCCTACCATCTTCTCCATTAGTCTCTGGTCGTGACGTTACTGGCAAGATACGCAATCTTGGCCGTTGCAGCTTTCGCCAGTTTGACGGCGCATCGTAGGCTGGAAGCATGGGTGGGGTGATACATGTAAACGGATACATGGGCGGTGTCTCTTCCCGAGGGATTAGGTGAGTTTTATATTATAATGTTATTTTATATACTTGTAACACGACACACATGTTACAGTGGAGTGTGCAATGTGGTTTCACGCCAGGTAGAGGTTGCATGAATCAAATTTTAGTATTGTAGCAAGTGTTTGAGAAATGTATCGCAGTAGGGAAGAAAGTTTATTGTTCACTCGTTGATTTGGAGAAAGCGTACGATTGGGTGAATAGGAGTCTGTTATGGAATGTTCTGAGAGAATATGGTGAGGGTATACGGTAAGTAAATGAAATAATGGTAGTGTATGATGTAGCAAAGCATTCGTTAGGGTGGATGGAGCTTTGAGCGAATGGTTTGACATTGAACAGGGTGCCAGACAAGGTTGTCTTGTCTCCATGTCTGTTTAATGTATTCATGGATATGTGTATGAGGGATGCTTGTGAGGATGCGTTCGGTGTACAAATGGACAATGTGAATGTGAGAGTGCTGTTATATGCAGATAATGCCGTATTAATGGCTAATGATGAAAGTGACGTGCAGAATGCATTAAATCTTTAAAATTTGGCGACAATCAGAATGGATCATCCAATAAATGTTTCCAAAACTAAGATGATAGTTTTTGATAAGGACCCATCAGGAAAATATTGTCAGCTTAGTATAATTGGGAAACTGTTAGAGCAAGTGTATATCTGGGTGAAGTGTTCTGTAAAAATGGTAGACTGGATGGTGAAAATTCCAGACGGGTGAATGCATTTCATATAGCAGTGGGATGTATCTGGGCTATTGCAAAGAATTAAGTAGTATCGAAAGAGGCAAATGTGGAATTATATAAATTGTGCTAACACCGACATTGTTTTATGGCTGTAAAGTGTGGGTTTGTCAGGAGAAATACAAGAGGAAGGTGAATGTGGTTGGAATGAGGAATCCAAGAAATTTATGTGGGAAAACTCTTATTTACAGTCAGTAATGAATGGTCGCTGAAGGAGTGCGAAATCCAACAGGTCAATGGGAGAGAAGCGTCTTACGTTGGATTGGGTACGTTGAGAGAATGAGTGTGGATCAAGTAACGAAGAAGATATATTAAGGTATAGTGTGTAGATCCGAAGGAAGAGGTAGGCCATGTAAGACGTGGCTAGATATTGTAGACGAATGTAAGAAAATAAGAAACGTTAAGAGTTTTATGAATAAAAGAGCATGCCTGATTCGGTGAATGGATATTGCTGAAGGGAGTATGGAAGGTTAGGTAAGAATGGAGAAAGTTAAGGAGTATTGACTAATTATGAAGTGTTTTTTTAGTTTTTTGTAACCATATGCACAGTTACTTGCCTACCCACAAGGCAATGACGTGATTAAGTAGGCATATACTATAATATAGCTTGTTGCCACAACCACAAAACAAAAAAGTAATATAATCTTTAAATTGAGAAATGACCCTTCGACACGGGAACTGAAACATGGACCTTTGGATCAGTACGCCAATGCAAAATATCCCGGGTTCAATTCGCGTGTCGAGATTTCATTTTTCAATTTAGATAATATGATATTCAGATAAGGCTATAAATGTAATTAGGTATCAAATATAATATCTTTGCTATTTAATCCATCATTTAAAAACTTAATGGTTTTATTAATATATTTTGTTATTTTAATCAGTTACTAAAATGCCCATTATACAGCAATCCTTAGATAAGTATTACTAGACTTGTTTGATGACACTTTTATTTTATTAATAATAGTGTATTAATAAGAACATAGTAATTATTTCTGAATAGACTGACATTAGGGGCCATACATGTATTATGTAACGCACTTGGTGGTGAGGGGTTCTCACCATAGTGTTACGCTACATAATATGGGAAAGGTCTTAGGCTAGCGTAACGTGATGAAGTTTTAGTTTATAAAACAAACAATGAAAATAGTCGTGTATAGACTTAAGCTTTCTCGCATTTTAAAATTGTATTTTTTGTAAATACAAATAAAACTGTTTGATTAGAAATTGCATCCTTTATTCAGAATCCTATTTATTTCAAACTTATAAGATCCGACTTGACGTGACATGTCTGAAACCTATTCACTTGGGCCTTGAATTATGTCAGGATGTATTATGGCCAATGTCAGAGGGGAGGGGAGGGGGTGATTGTATATATATATATATATATATGTGTGTGTGTGTGGGTTCGTAATTGACATTCTTCTGGGGTTTTAAAGGTTTTGGTTAGTACTACTATTTATTTTATAAATGTGATGTTGATACTTAAGATAGTGATATATGGATGAAATAACTTAAAAGGATATTCGGAAGCTTGTGACAAAACGAAGTGTTGTAGAAGAATAACCAATGGCCTATCTGACTCCTAGGTGGTCCCTACATGGTTTCCTAACCCCATTACCCTGGGCTCGAGTGGTAGCACTCCTCTACAAATACTGATGAACTGGCTGCTTAGCCCACGTAGTCCCGAATTGGGCAGAGTAACCCTTAGACTGAGATATTTTTAGTCAGCCACGATGGCTAGATCCCCTAAACTTTATCCTGTCCTCTGCCCTGGTTTATGACTAAGGAATGCTGACAATATTTATGTGGACATATCCTCTATTCTATTTGTTTACAGGCTAATCACAACAATATGCAACACTCGTTTTGTCATTCGCAATCCATAACACACATTATTATACAAACACGCCTTACTGTATAAGGCAAGGCTCATACGAAAATGACATGAGAAAAAGGTATTTTTTTATAGTTGAAACTGGAAGTATTATGTAACTTAAGGGGGTAAGGGGGTTTGCCAAAGCGTTACGGAGCTTGATATGGCGGAGGGGGTCACAAAAAAGGCCTAACATTGATTTAAGTAATACATGTATGGCTCCTTAGTCGCTTTTAGACAATTTGCATAGAATAATACCTTTTGCTAGCTTTCAAATACCACCCTTCCTTTTCTAGAATCTCCTGAATGCCCTATGGTTGAGATACAGGGAATAAATCTTTTATATATCTATCTATAATCTTGAGAAAATATATATAAGCTATTTATTACCTATAGCGCTGGTTCCAAATAACGTTATTGGTAATTTTGTTGGGTCATATGTCAAGTTGGCATAGAAATGAATAAAAACAAACATGCTGCTGTTGACGTGATATAAAAAACCAATTAAAGGAAACAGCAAAGGTGTCACAAAGTTTTTAATAATCACCGCTTTGAATTGTTTCCGTACTCTTATTTACATCATGACAG
This sequence comes from Timema douglasi, assembly GCA_901482245.1. Taxonomy (NCBI): domain Eukaryota; kingdom Metazoa; phylum Arthropoda; class Insecta; order Phasmatodea; family Timematidae; genus Timema; species Timema douglasi. The sequence goes on along the minus strand of CABEEJ010000844.1, from coordinate 179,241 downwards.
TTATGGTTTTGTTTATAATGTTTTGCATCATAGTATGTAATTGAAGTATTTTAAATTAAGAATTTATATAGGATTTATACTTTGTTAAGGACGAATACTTGCTGTTAAACATAAAATACGTTAATATTTTTTTTTCTAAAGAATAAAAATTAACTTAGAAAAAAACTTAACTTCAAAATGAAAACTAGATTCAGTACATATGATTTGATCTGCAGTGTCACCGAGCTACAAAAGTAAGTTTTGAAAAGATTACAAACTGTTTTAAATACTTCACTTTTCTAGATTGGCCTACTTTATCTTTTAGTGCTTTATTTAGGTACAGTAGCCCCATGGCTTCTTTTGTTCTGACTGACAGCTAAAAGCTTTGAAAAGTTACCAGACTAAATTATGTATTCCTACGCCGAACCATATGATCTGCAAAAACATGTGTTTAGCATCTGTCACTTATGACGGTCAAAATTTAGGAATATATACCTAAATTTTGACTGTCGGAAGTCAGCTGTGAGCTGTCAGTCGGCACCAAAGAAGCCATGGGGCTACTTTAGTAGAAACGATTCGGCAGGGTAAAAGGCCGAATGAGTGTCCGAGGCAAGATAAATTTCCTAAAATAGTCTTATCTCCTTATTATTAACAATGAACCCCATTATTATGTCTGAACAGTTGGGGTCTAGTATGCAAATAATTTATTTTTCAAAAAAATATTTTCACAAACATAACACTACCAGACAACATTATAAATTACTTTTGGAACAGAAAAGAGAAAGACGTTAAAATATTTTTTGTTGATTATGAAAGAATTAATTTTAATGACTTAGGCTTATGGCATATTCACTCAATTTTGGTTACCACTTCTTTACACAATGTAGGCAGGGTACCTACGCGTCCTGGAAAATCTGGAATTTTAAAATGTTTCTTCCAGGCCTGGAAATGTCATGAAATCTCTCATTTATCTGATCTTTTCCTGGAATTTTCTAGGTTGTCCTGGAAATTCCTCTGTCCATTTTTTTAATACATTTCCCTATATATACATAATCACGCCATTTCCTTACGGGTTAGGCAGGAAACTATGAATATAGATCAAAAACAACTTCATACTTAATTCATTCTCACTATCTCCACACTTCCATATTTTTGCATACTTCCTTCGCTTCATTAACATTCATACACCGAGTCATACACACTCTCTTATTCTTAAAACTCTTAATGATTATCTTTTTCACACATTCGTCTACAACATTCAGCCACCTTGCTATTGTGTTTTTATTGACAAACTCATGCTTCACATCCATAAAACAATGTTGGTATGAACACACTTTTATATTCTGCTATCTTTAACTCTTGATACTTCTTCATTCTTTGCAATAGTCCACATACATCCAATTACTCTCTGATATACACTCACCTGCCTGTCAATTTCACGATCTAGGGCTATCCTTTTACATTTACAGAACATTCTGCCCAGATAAACAAGATCCTTTTGTTCTAACAGTTTTCCATTTATACTAAGTTGACAATCATTTCCTGATCTGTCCTTATCAAAAACCATGACCATGGTTTTAGAGACATTTATATGAAGATCCATTCTGTCTGTTGCCATGCTCACAATTTAATGCATTCACTTTGCTTCTCAGCCATTAATATGGCATCATCTACATATAACAGCACTCTCACATTCACATTGCCAGATTGTACACGAACTGCGTGTTTACAAGCATCCCTCATACATTTATCCATAAAAACATTACACAACTATGGAAACATAACACAATCTTGCCTAACACCTTGTTCAATGTCAAACCATTCACTCAAAGCTCCATCCACCTTAACACATGCTTTATTTCCCATCATACATCGCCTTAATTGCAAATTTACTAACCATGCATCCACACCATACTCTCTAAGAACATTCCATATCATATCGGTACTCCTATTGACCCGACTGTACGCTTTTTTTAAATATGACAGTAAATTATTATTGTAAAAATTAGATAATCTTAATTATATTTGTACTCAAGAAATAAAAAAAACTAAAAACTAATTAATCTAACGACTATTTGCAAGGGATTTAATTATTTATTCGTGATATTTAACACACACAAAACACTTTCTAAACTGATTGATTATATACTGCACGCTACTTATAAACTAACTTATATCTAGAACAGACACAACATCCAGCCCCTGACCTTTAAATTCATCACTGAAAGGGTAATTCCACATTTCACATATGATTATTTGCATGTAAGGCTATGTTATGTTTTAATTATTAAAATAACTCATTACGTCATGGAATACATTAAAAACATAACAAAAGGTGTGGAAAGGTACAGGCTTAGGGGAGTTGGGAGCCTGCATTAAAATATATATATTTTTTAGTAAAAGATGTGTATTTTGCCAATATTACTTGTACGTGTCCTGGAGTAATTGTAGAAAATCCTTGAAAAGTCCTTGAAATGTTCTGGAAAAAATTTCATGATTTTGTGTAGGAACCCTGTGTAGGCCTACAACATGTCAACTTATCATAAAAATTACTTGACTCTAAAAAAAATTATATAAGCCTACCAATCCAAGCTTTTATTAACATTTAATTTTCTCACTAAAGTTATGTTAGCTTAGGTTGGGCTAGTTTGTAATTCATAATATTCAAACGAGAACTAGGCTTGTAGGCTAGTTATTAAATAAAATAGGTCTATATTAACATGTTTAAAAAAGTAAAATAATGGTTTATATTTTATAAAATACAAGCTAACTCAACCCAACCTAACCTTCCATGCCTGAGAAAATTAAATATTAGGTAGTCAACGCTTGAATGGATGTAACTTATACATATAGCTAGGTGGGCATTTATGTGGTTTTGGAGGTTGAAGTGTTTCAGGAAATGTTGGGGAATATGGCCGAATGATACTCTGTGGAATAGGCGAGTTAAGTTATTATTTTCTTGAATTTGGACACATTGTGTTATTATTTTAAAGTCTTTCCCTTTTATTTGTGAAATGTGGTTAGTAATTTCTTGTAATAGGCTAATGTTATGTTTGTTAAAAAAAATTTTTGAAAAATAAATGGTAAATGTGTATTAGATTTAATGGCTGTTATGTTAGAACCTGATACACATGACTCAATTTCTTTTAGTTACAACATTTTGTACACGAGCTTGGGTTGATTGCACAAATACCCAAATACTCTTATTCATATGGCAGTCTTATTACATTATAATACTAGGCCTATAACCGATTAACAATGCAACAATCCTCTTCAGCTGCAGTATGGTCTAAGACGCTACTCTTGCAATAGACTAGACTGCCGATGATGGGGAGATATTGGCTCAGTCCTGGTTGAGTATAGTTTTTCCTAAATGGTTTCCCATTCTCTCTCCATGCAAATGCGGGTACATCTCCTTTAAATTCAATCTTTCTCATCCATAACTCATTAGCTTAACTAGTACATAAATGTATAACCTAAATGGTTAGTAAGATGCGGTGTTTAAAAAATCAACATGAATGATGGTTTTCATTGTTTAGGTTTAAGTTTTAACTTTCATCTGACCCGCCTCGGTGGCGTAGTTGGCTAACGCGCTAGTCGTGTTGAGCCCGACTGCCGAGGACGGGGAGATTGAGGTTCGAATCTCGGTCAGGTGAACTGGGGGGGGGGGTCCTAAATGTTTTTCCACTCTCCTTTCACGAAAATGCGGGTTCACTTCCTCTAATTCAACCTTCCCAATTCCTAAAACATTAGTGTAATTATTACTTAAAGCGTATAACCTGAATGGGTAGTAAGACGCGGTGCTAAATAATAATAATAATAATAATAATAAGTGTCATCTGAAATACTTGTGTTCAAACCCATTAAATAGGCTTTTAAATATTGTTTTCTTCCAAACTTAGCATAAAACAATAAAAAAAAAGTGGATAACTTATTAAAACTTTGATCAAACCTTGGGAATATTTTGTATGCATGCATTTAAGCTTCCTTTTGAATAAAAACCAAAACTTTAAAACCCCTTGTATATTATACCAATTATTGAAAAAGATAGAGTAGGCCCTACGGATTTATAAACTCCATCTTTTTTTTTTCACAAACTTAATATAAACCTACATATGATAAGGCTAGTTAATTTTGTCCTCTTCCTAGATTAATCGGCATGCGGGTTGCACAAGTCTATGACATAGATCATAAGACATACCTTATTAAACTTCAAAGAACTGAAGAGAAAGCTATTCTTTTGCTAGAATCTGGGAATCGCATCCACACAACTGCGTTTGAGTGGCCAAAGAATGTTGCTCCTTCTGGATTCAGCATGAAGGTGAGTTTATATTATTTTATACTTAGCAATGGTGACGTTCAAGTATTAAGTAAGCACCTAAAGGGAGGGGGTAAGGGGTTTTGATCTTTGCTTATTTTTTGCTGACAAGGGTGGAGGGGGGTCAGAACAATGCTTAGGTAAGACAGAGAAAGACGGGCAAAATTTAGGGAGGGCGCATTGCAAGCTGCTTGGACTTTGGGCAGCAATGAATGTGCTGAGTGGCTAAACGAGGAAGATGGGGAGAAGCCTATACAAGTAAGCCAAAGCTTGCGTGACCTAGTCCTCCCATATAGAAACATATTAATTGAAAGTGTTGAGAAGTGGATTCAAGGACCTTGGTCATTGGATTAGATGGAGTTTAAGCGTTTGGTTTTTTTTATAAATATAATATTCATATATTCGCTAATAATATTTTTTGTATAATTTCAATTAAAAGTAAACTGAAATTTTTAACTTTTGTTTTAATACTACCTGATCAATAAATTTAAATTCATTGTATAACAGTGTTAATTGTCAATTATTTCACAATATTAGTTTAAAACACCTTTATGTTAATAATAGCTGTACCAGAAATTTATAAATTACATATGTTTTTAGTTTTTTTTATCATCACGTTTTACTACCTGTTCAGTCTATAGGCAAAATTGATTGAAAAAAAAGAATGTCTTTTTTCCTGTGAACAAATTAAAAAAAGTTGATAAAATCTTAAGTAAGCAAGAGGGAGACATTTGCTTAGTTTTGCTTACAAGAGGACGAGGAGGGGTTAAAAATGTTCAAAAATGTGCTCACGTAATACTTGAATGCTCTCAAATTATAAATGGCAAAGAGTGAAATAATAAGAGAAAACCATAATTACAAATTATGAATAATTTTAAAGTTGTGTCCACACACTAGCTATAATATTGGTTTCTTTAGGTTATGTGACTTTTTTTTAACTTAACTGCTCAGTTTAATTTAACTTTAAATTCATTCGGGGATGTAGGGAGGATGAGAAAAGGTCAGTGTTTTTGAAGTTTTTATATCAAAACATTTTTTTAGTCAAAAATAATAAAAATATCTCTCCAGTATAAACATATAGAACTATATGTTTATACTGGAGAGATATTTTTATTAAACTTTTAATCTTCTTCAGATGGTGGCCTCAACAGTTATTGAACATCTCTCATGAATATAGTGGCGTTAGATGAGAAAATATATAATAAAGAGAAAAAGTTAGGCCTTATTATTAAATTTCTAGGACACCTTTGACAGATATTCAAGAAGTGTTGATATCATCGTGGGAAGAAACTTAAACGCTTTGTTTGTAATGAAGCAATATTTTATTTATTTTGGCAAAAAAAAAAATGTTTTGTCATAAAAACTGCAAAAACATTAGCTTTTTCTCACGTTACCAAGATACCCACCTTGAAATGGCCAAATTTGACTCACACGTCTAATTTTCTTCGATTAAACTAAAATATTAATCATGTTCAAGAAAATTGTAATTTCACTGTAGTTTTGTAATAATCTGGTCATAAATATTTTGAAACGACTAGGGCTATGTGTGCTATGCACTGGCAGTCAACATGCTCAGCTGGAAATTATTCTCAATTTTGACCAAATAGATTGAAACTAAATCTCAAACCCTGGACGGTGTTTTTTTTTTTCCACATAAGTAGCCTAACACCCGTTCTTCACACAAATGCCATTGTATATATTTTAGTTATAGCCTAGGCTACCAACTTCATTAGTCATTAATAATGGGCCACAGTGTTAGACATATCAACACTGTAAATAAAAAGTCAATCCACTTTGATATTTAATATATTTATACCGATATCAATCTTAAGTTACTGAGTTAGGCTTTATTTACAGATGCGAAAACACTTGAAGAACAAGCGACTTGAAAGTATGAGGCAGCTGGGTATGGACCGAATTGTCGACCTCCAGTTTGGATCCGGTGAAGTTGCATATCACATAATCTTAGAATTGTATGATCGTGGGAATATAATTCTCACAGACTGTGATTTGACCATTATTAACATTCTCCGACCCCACACAGAAGGAGAGTTAGTAAGGTATGGAGGTAACCTTATATTACGCTAAATGAATAACTATAGAAGGGCTAACCATAATATGTAGTCACATGGTCAAACACAAGGGTTAACAACCTTTTATTGGGTCCTATGGGCTTTAAACAAAATTTGGTGTGCCTTTTTGGAAAAAATATCAAGCAAAAAATGTCGATCTTTTATGTATGGTAAAGTAATTAGTTATTAGTCATTTTTACGAACACAATTTGTTTGTTTGCTAAATATTTTTCGAACCAGATATAATCGACCTGCGAGCCATAGGTGTCCGACCTCTGGTCTAATGTATCATTCTCTCATTAAACTGGATTGTCAGTAATGAGGAAATCAAGGTTTGGTTGCTGGTCGGGTGTGTCGAGGGTGCTTTGTCATAAATAGTTTTTCACTATCTCTACATGCCGAAACAAAAACACATTTAAGAAACTAGCGTTCTCTACCATAGGCTGCTACTAGGCTACAGCTTTATTTTATAACCTGTGTTGGGGTATTGAAAGCTAATTTTTTAAATGTATTTTTGGTGTATGCTTGTGTTTTATCTGAGAAACAATTTTCTATTCTAGAATTACACAGTTAAGTCTGCTGGTTATTTGTCCCATTTTTAATCAAGATCCAACCCACTGTTCTATTCTAAATAACCTTTTGGTAAAATCTGTATTGTACTAGGTAAATCATATTCCATATTTAAATAATGGTAAAATTGTGGGGTTTTTTCACATTAAAATTTACTAGGCTTAAGTTCTATACTTTTATTTTGGTTGCGATGCAGATTGGTAGTATTTGCTAGTGTTCAAAGTTGCTGGATACAAATCCAGAGGTCCCAGGTTTGATCTCCGGCGCTTCCAAAGCTTTTATGCAGAGCAATGGATCTGGAACGGTGGAAAACTCAGTCTTGTGAGGAAATAAGTAGTTTTTGAATGAAAAAGTAGCTTCTTTGGTCTATAAAACTGATATTAACGGCCTGAGGGTTGTGCTGACCAAATGACACCTTTTATCTGCAAATATTAGCACTATTATAAGCTCTAATGGTAGCTGCTTGATCGGTATAGCTTGATCATGGGCTCAATTTTTAAAAATTATTTAGATAACACATAAAACATAGTAAAATTGAACAATTAATTGAAATATTTTATTTCGTCAAAGTTCAGTCTTTCAGGGAAACTATTGTATATATTTAGTATATTTATAACTTGGTCCTTATTTAACTTTTACTTAGGTTTGCAGTTCGAGAGAAATACCCTGTAGGTAGAGCCCACGAACAATCGGGGGCCCCATCCGAAGAGAAACTCAAGGATATACTTTCTTCGGCCAAAGTAGGGGAAGGATTGAAGAAAATATTGAATCCACATTTAGGTGAGATAACTTTAAATCAATAGCTGGAGATGTTCCAAATCACTGGCTTTGCCATAACTCAATGGAATTATCTAGAATTGGCTTGAAGCTACTATTTTACTAATCCAAATCTCGAATTAGAATTTTGGAAAAAATTATGAGCATAAGAAGAATAAGTTATTGTTGAAAATACAAATAGGAACTTAATGTTAACATTATTTCTTATAATCAATTCTTTATAACATTCATACATTCAGTTAAGTGTTAAATTACTGATATGGGGCCTTGTTGTTAAGCTCATCCTATAATTGTAACTGGTTCTGAACCACTATTAAGCAGTATTAGAGCTCTAAAACAAATTTTACTTGAAAAATTGAAAAAACAAAAAAAAAAATTCTAAGGATTTGAGTCTTGAATTTGAAATTTTCTTGAATCTTGAATATCCTCAAGTATGTGAGGATTCGAGGGTAGCATCCCTAGAAATAATTTAGGGCTCCCAAAGCAGGCCCACCATGGTAAATTGGTATTGAAACTACATACCTCGTGATTCAATTTGAGTCTGGTCTCAATAAAACAGTGACTCACTTCAGTAGCTGCGGGATCTAATTTACTACTCTTGCGGTAGACTAGACTGACGCTAAGGGGGAGATCAAGTTTAGAATTTCGGTCGAGTATACTAAGGGTGGTTTTCCAAAATGTTTTTCCACTCTCCTTTCATCCGAATGCGAGTACACTTTCTCTAAATATAATCTTCTTAATCCCTAAAACCATTAGCGTATTTAGTACATAAATGTCTAACCCAAATGGGTAGTAATACACAGTGCTAAAAAAACAACGCAGTTTTCTTTGTATAGGGATATAATAAACCTGATTCACACATTCATACCAAGTCATTATTTGTGAGCAGATTTGTGGAACCTTATTCAAAATAATAACCTCTGTTTCCAGAATATGGTCCGGCTATTATTGATCATGTTTTGCTGCAAGCTGGTTTCCCATCCAACTGTAAGTTAGGTAAAGGCTTCAGCCTTTCAGAAGATTTGCCTAAACTCTGTGCGGCTTTAGATGAAGCGGAGCAGTTAATGATCCAAGCCGCCCAACAAGCATCCAAGGTTAAGAGAGACGAGGAAATGTGTGGTATTTTCTTAAACTCTTTTTAGCTTCAACTTACCTTGTGTTAAATTCACCTCACACTAAAGAGTTAAATACTTTGTACAGTCATTGTTAGATGCATTTTGCGCTCAGTGTTAGATTCTCTCTGCACTCTGCATTAGATGCTCTGTGAACTCAAGTGTTAGATTCTTTGTGCACTCAATGTTAGATGCACTGTATGTTTATGACAAAGTTTGAAGTACACTACTTCTGTGTATATGTATACTATTATATTATTCAGCACTATTAGCTCAATATAAATCATTTATAGTTGGAAGGGTGGTAGGTAACAACTACCAGTTCTTAGGTTCTTTATTGTAAACATTGACTGACAGTACTTAATGTCAAACTCGCTTCAGTGGCCGCATGGTCTAAGGCGCTACTCTCGCAATATACTAGACTGCTTATCACACGGAGATCATGGTTCAATGATTCTGGTTGGATGTACTGAGGGTGATTTTTTAATACTGTTTCACACCCTCCTGCCACACAAAAGTGGGTACATTTCATATAAATTAAACCTTCACTCTCCTTAACCCATAAGCGTATAAGTCGAATGGATAGTAAATATGCGGTGTTAAAAAAGAAAAAATGCCATCAAACTTTTCTATTAATACACCCCTAAGGATTACTGTATAAGTGGTGTTTTCATAACTTATTGAATATGTTAAAAATTAATGTTTTTGTTTTGAGGTTATGGCAATAAGAAATATTTGAGTAAATGAAATAATAAATTCAAAAGTTTTATATTCACACTTGTATCTTGTTAGATCTTGCCACAAAAAAAAAGTTATTTACAACTTAGAGAAAGATCCATACAAAATATTAGTTTCAAAATAAAACGTTTTTATTTTATAAACAACACATTCGAAGACCATTTATAACGTCATCAACCGACCTTGTTTCAACCTGAATTTATAAATTGAATTTAGCATTTTATAAACTATTGTTTGAAAAGCATTCTTAATTGAATCACAGAGAAGAAACATCCAAATGGTTATTTTCACACGTTTATGTTTCAATAATGTAAAAACTGTTGAAAGATTTTTTTTTTAACAAATTGTTTGTTGTGAAAGTTTTGATTGTAAAATGTGACCAATAACTCGACGTATGATTTGGTGAATGAATATATGGTAACTTTTCCTAGACCTGCTTAGGCTTAAGGCCTCACTTTTGCAATAGACTAGACCACCATTGACAGGGATATTGGAGTTCGAATCCTGATCGAGTGTACTGAGGGGAGGTTTTCCATTCTTCCTCCATGTAAATGTGGATACATTTCCTTTAAATTCATCCTTATTTATCCCTAATTCATCAGCATAATTAGTACAAATGCATATAAATGAACAGTGAAGAACACACAAAGACGTCGTGGTGCTACTCTTTCAACCATGGCTGGTCCTATTGTCATATTTCCTTTAACATATTTTTGCCACATTTCTAACACAGTAGTGTAATTAGTTCATATACGTACAACCCAAAAGGGTAGTGAGACGCGGTGACAAAAAAAAAGAGAGACCAAAACATGTTCTTTTTTTTATCTTTGGAAACCCCCAGAGTTTAATATCATGATCATATACTTTTTCTTTTTTTTTAGCATTGCGTTTTACTACCCGTTCAAGTTATGTAAATTTCTGTAATCTCAATCGCTCTTTCAATAACACAGTTAATAAATTGAGCCCAACAAATATTGATATGTGGTAATGGAATTTATTCTAATTTGGAAGACAATTCTTGACCATGATGTGATCTCTTATATTCTCTCTTTATTCAGAGGTATGTTATGTTCATTAAAAAAAAATCACATTCTTAATCATGTTTCCTTGTATTTTGTATTTGATAGCTTAATATGTTAATAGTCCACACCTCGTAGCTAAAATATCTTAATATTTAGTGAAAACAATTGACCTCCAAGAGATTTTTTTGTAAATTTTTACAGGGGTATATTATCCAGAAGAGAGAGAAGCGCCCACTTCAAGACGGGACAGAGGAAGATCTTTTCTCTAACCAAGAATTCCACCCCATGGTGTTCCTACAGCACTGCAACCAGCCGTATAAGGAGTTTGACAGTTTTGACATGGCAGTGGATGAGTTCTTCTCCAATTTGGAGGGCCAAAAAATTGACATGAAGACGTTACAACAGGTAAAGCTGGTTTATAATAGCTTTGGAGTTTCTCAAAAAATGAAAAATTGCTTAAAATGGTTCCTTTGAAGAAAACTTTTTTTCACTTCTAACTCCCTCTTTTTTTCCTTCCATTTCTTTGTTTAGGAAGTTGTGTTTTGTTTTTCATGCTCCTTCCTGATAAATTTTTATAGAATAAAATCTTAGTCGACGTATTTAGTGGTAATGATCAATTTTCTTCTAACAGGAGTCATTACATTTGTCTGTTGGCAGCACTTTAAAGTGTGAACTATGTTTCCATTTTCATAGTAAAAGCCATATTGTGTTAGTTCCTTTTATTTGTTCTTTTCCCTTGACCTGTGTCTATGTACGGTTCCTGTAACTCCTCTAAGAGTTTTGTAATAGAAGAGAGTCATTTTTCCCAGCTTCACTGGCGCTGTGTGGCAACCCGCTGTGCAGTCTCTTGTATGTGCACGACTGGTTGTACATGGCGTTTTCATTTTAGACAGAGGGTTCGACTCATCCTGTGGCGAGACGGGACTAGCTACTGGGTTCTCGAACAGGAAGGCCTTGTTTTCCTCTCTTGGGTGGGTCAAAAGTGGACATAGACCAGAAGAGTGGCGCTTTTTGTGCTGGACTTGTGATATTTTGATCTGTTTCTTTTCACTTTGATGCAACCAAGTGTTTCTTGGTAAAATATCTTTGAATTTGTGTACCATTTAATGTGGTGCTGATATTTGGCGATCAAATTAAATCTTTTGGAGTGCACGCATGGGATTAACAATGGGCTTGCATCTTCTTTAATTTGATGGTTGGTTGTACCCAGATCAACCAGAACATTCAGAAAATTAATGAAAAAGTTAAATAAAACCAGCCTGAAACTTATTGGAATCAGAATTAAATTATTTACTACCCCCAACCAACTCACAGTTCTAAGATCCTAGTGGCAGGTGTGACAAGTTCAGGGTCTAGGAGCCTCTTTACAAATAGTATGGATGTCAACATGTGGCCCTTGGCTAGAAGAGTGTCCATATTTAGTGAGGGGAACGAGCTGCAGAAGGTAGCACACAGGAGGGTAAGGTGATAATGCAGAGTTTTTTCCTGTGGCTTCTTCCATATATAACATAATTAAAACAGTTCATTACTACTTCACCTTGGGAATATGTTTTCTTAATTTTATATAAAAAAAAGTAAATTTACTCTACCCTTAAAAAGTGACAAAACATACCAAACTCTTGATTACGTAAGTGTTTTTATATGGTAGAATATGCAGGAAAGAGGGATACGAACAAGTAAAAGGAACAGACAAAAATCTCATCTCTACCCTCTCTTTCGATATCCAAACCATGTTCAAAACCACTGAAACGCTTACAAATCAGCAACTTTAGCATTACACAAAAACCAAGGATGAATTTATGAATTTCAAATAATGAATCTATGTGAATTTTGTATAAATTACCCCAACATTTGCCCAAAAATAGTTATGCAATCATTTCATACAATTGTACCCTTTTCTTTTACATATACCTTAGTGATTCTGAATTTTCAATCCTGGCTCTTATAAAAACTAAACAGCCTTGTCGACTTGAAGTGGAAAATGATTAGCAATGATGGAAACAAAACAGTGCCAACTATCACACTAAATTTAAGTTTTTTTTGGGGTGGTATTATTGAGCTGCCAGTGTTATATTGATTTTAGTATAGAATAAAGAAGTAACCAAAAATAAAAATATTTTAAGATCTGCTTTCATGATCATTAAAAAAATTGCGGGGGGCGGGTGGATGGGAATTTGATGATCTTCCAGATTAAAAGGGTTGAGAACCACTCTAGGTTTCACAATAAAGCACATTCGACTAGGCCCACCACTTAAGATTAAGATTATTTTTCAAAATTTCAATTTCAATTTGAATTTGAATTAGTTTTTTAACACTACTTATTGGTTGTTCAATATTTACAACATTATTGTATGACAAATTTAACAACCAAACATCCAGACCCCAGACCATCAATTTAACACTTAACCGAATATATTAATGCTATAATGAATGCATTTTAACAATAAATCTAAACATTAGTTACCCGATATATTTTTTATTCTAATTTTTTTTTCTTTCAAGTTTTGAATTCAATATTCTTTGGTATAATGAAGTCTCACATTTGAGATATGGTTACTTAAAATAATGTATTCAACTCAACTTTCTACACAATATTACATTGCAGTAAGTAAAATAAAATGTATACATCTTACAGGAACGTGAAGCAATGAAAAAACTAGCAAACGTCAGGAAGGACCACGACCTACGGCTGGTGGCGTTGGAACGCACTCAAGAGTCAGACAAACAAAAGGCTGAACTGATTACGCGCAACCAACAGTTGGTAGACAATGCCGTACTGGCTGTGAGGAGTGCGTTGGCCAATCAGATGGCTTGGTCCGACATTCAGAATCTTGTGAAAGAGGCGCAGGAGAGGGGGGACCCAGTTGCCTCTTGTATCAAGGGCCTTAAGCTAGAGGTCAACCATGTCACACTCATGCTCACGTATGTTACATAGTTAATATTATAAATTGAGTTATTTATTTTTAGAGATTGGTTGTATTTACTATTATACAACTCTAAGTCTTCATTTTAACTACAAATCTCAAAAATTTGAAATCTTAGGAAAAACATGATAAATATAAGAGGTTTTATTTACGGTTCTAATTATTAATTTGCTATAAAGAATAAAATAGTATGCTAATTAAATGTTTATTTTTTTGTTATAAGTCATTCGGTTAAGTAGTAAATTAATGATCTGAATGTTGGTTGAAAGTTTTCCTATAATTGTGTGCGGATGATCTTTCAACAAGCTAAATAAAAGCTCTAAATAAATTTCGACTCTGAATTTTAATAAAAAAATCTTCAATTCTCAAATATCCCGAGGAATTTGCGGATTCGAATGGCCCATCCCTAGTAGTTTTATCAAAATGGGTTAGCAATGTTAGTTATTTTTTCTTTTATGCACTGCTTCTAACTACTCCTATGCGCTATCTGCATATTTATACTAAAGGGATAGGAAATGCAGAATGTTGTATTGAGAGGAAATGCAACCAAATCTATGTGGAGCTAGAGTGGGAAACCATTGAGGAGGAAAAAAAAACATTTCAGTATACCCCGCGGGTTAGTTTGTTCTAATTTATTTTTTATCACCACATCTTAATACCTGCTCAGGTTGGATACATATATGATAATTACTCTACTGGAGTAGTGATGATGAAGGAAGCGTTTTAGAGGTATCCAACCTTTTAGGGGTGTGCGAAGTCCACTTTTCTGGTTTAAAATAAAATCGAGTTGAAACCTGAAAAATATTCTCGAAGCCGAATTGAAGTTCGAATATTTTTCTATTTAATTTTGAGTAAAAATATTATGTTGACATTGAGGATATTTATCCAACATCAAACTAAATATTACATTTATTTTTTCTTAACAATAATACTTGTAGCTTATTGCCAACATATAAATGTTATATTCACTTTAAAAACAATGTGTACAGCCTAAGTGAGTGGTAAAATAAATATGCATTTGCTTTAATATAATTGGATTAGCCCAGCATGATGTTTTACTAACCTTTCACACATAAGATACGAATTAACAAAACACAAGAGTTAACAGATGTTGGAGACCAAAAACATTGTTATATAAAAATACAAGTCTAAGTTAATTCGGCAGGTGCGTTAATATGCTTGAGAAGTCCAGTGTTACAAAATTTTTGTTTTTCTGTTTTACAAATCAACAAAGAAACTTTTGATTTTATAAATTCATTTAAATCTCGACATGTGAATTACTAAACAAAATATGATTCTGATTTTGAAAGTGCCTATAGCTAATCTCGAAAATAATTTGATCTTGATGACAATAATTTCATTCATAAATTAACTCTTCATGAAATATGTATAAAATAACCAATTTCTTGCATATTTTATTTTATTTTATTTTTAGTAAAATAACTACGATTTTTTCTAAATTAACAGCAATTTTTGTTTATAATCACTTACTATTTGCGTATGTCTTTTAAAAATAATGTAAGGAATGTCATGTTCCTTGTACATGCACTCAACTATCAACTCTGCTGCTAGCCTACGCATTAACAGGAGTTTGAATTGAACATACTGATTCATGAAATAAATAACTGAAATGGATGCATGTGTGAATTTTAAAATATTAAAAAAAAATTCAATATTAAATAAATACTTTTTAAAGTTTAATTAAACACACTGAAAAAAACACTTTTATTATTTATTTTAACCTACAATTTCAAGAGGAATAAATTCATCTTTGTTTGGTAGCAATCAATGTCTAGTCAAGGCAGTTAGAGGTTTAATGTTATGGCTGTCTTGACATTTAGTGTGTTAAGGAAATTTTCCAAGTTTCACCAAGAAAATAAAGCAAACTTGTTCTAAAACTTAAAACGATAAAAATATATTTTATTTCTTGAGGTTAATTGAGCTCACTTTCATTGATGTAAAATAAAAGTCTAATTTAATCATTCAAATAGCAGATGATTCTTTGGATAGCTCGGCTAAACCCAAACATGGGTTCGAATCGAATATGAACTACACTGATATTCAATTCGGCTTTGAATTTTTTTACGCTTTGCACACTCCTGCTACCCACATTTTGTGTGGGAGGTGAGTGGGAAATTGGAAAAGCCACCCTCAATAGACCCGACTTGAATTCAAACCTTGATCTCTCAATCTTCAGCAGGCCAGTATATCACAAGAGTGACACCTTAGACCATTCAGCCACTGAAGCAAGTGGTGGGTTAGTTAATGTATGTTGGATTAATAATATCTAATTATGTCATGTTGGTTCAATCAAACAAAATAAAATAAGACATGAACTATAGAATGGGAACTATGGAATGAGATATCTAAGAAATGTATGAGGAAAAACTCATGTGGACAAAGTTAGTAATGAATGAGTGCTGAAGGAGTGCGGTTTGAAAGGGAATCCAATAGGTCATTATGAAAGAAGTGTCTTACGTTGGTTTGGATATGTTGAGCAAATGAGTATGGATAGAGTGATGAAGCAAATATATAAAGGTATAGTGTGTGGATCAAAAGGAAGGGGCAAGCCATGTGGAAGACGAATGTGTGAAAAAGAGAGACATTAAAAGAGTTTTAAGAATAAAATAGCATACAAGTTGTATCTCATTGTGTGGATGTTTTTGAAGTGAAGGGAGTATGCTAGTATAAGGAATTATGGAGAAGGTTAATGAGGATGGTTTAAGTATTGAGTTGTGTTTTGAGCTGTATGCACAGTTTCTTGCCTACCCCATAAGTAAACAGTGTGATTAGGTATATATGTGGCTGGGTGTGGCTTTTTTTTCCCCTTAGGAATTTGGTTTAAAAATATCATTTGGTTCTTAAGTAAAAAAGTCTATCTTATATGATTTGTGACACCACAGACCATTAAAACATCTGGCTTCAGCCGATACAAAGTCTTGGGAAGACTGCATGACTCAAATGACAGCTTAAATTGCATTTAGCATAGATTATAACGATTAATAGATACTAACATGGTAATTTATGACTCAATAATAGCATATTTATATTTTTCATTAATAGTCTAGAAAAGGTGAATTTTAATTCAACAAAATATTAGTTGAAGTTTGAAGGGAAAAAGGGTAGTTTCCAAACAACCCCTTGATCCCATGTGATTGGTATATTTAATCATCTCAACTAATGTGGTGACATGTACTTTTTTACAGAGATCCGTATGCTGAAGATGATTCCTCTGATGAAGATACCAACGTACAGGGGTTGAAACCCACCCTTATTGATATAGACCTCGATCTAACAGCATTTGCTAATGCTAGAAAGTAGGTTAAGTTTATCTGCCCTTTGTTTTGTTTTTGGAGGATTAAAATACATTTTAAATGGTGTGACTTATCCTGCGGATGTCCGATGTCTTATCTCATATAATAGCATTTCTTCCTTCTGTGCTAAGAGTACTAAATTCGATTCCCACTATGGCTAAAAAAATGTATCATTGCTAAAATGTGGGTTTTCCCTTTCACAATGATGAATTATTGGCCATGAGCTGGGTGTTGTGTTTGTAAGGTAGATAATACAGCTTAAACCAGATGTCACATTATGGTGCAGTTTCCTGTATTCCAGTTATTAAGAAAACATAATTGAAACCAACGAAATAATTCTATTTTAAAAAAAACTCCAAAACAAAATAAAAATAATTTAAAATTTTTTCAACTGATCCCAAATTGCTGTAGTTAAGTGAAAAATGTAGACAGATACATTATTAACATTCACAGAACTTAGTTTAGTATTGTATCTAATTTCTTCGGTTAATTGGTTGTGATTAATTTGGTAGTCTTGGGGTAAAGTGCTCGCCTCAGGACCCGATGTTTGTCGGTTCAAACACAGCTGGGGATTAACGGATTTTTCTTGAGCAATAAAAATCCATGCCACAGCTTCCTTTGGAGGGGTAGTAAATCCGTTGTTCCCGTATCGATTGTGGTATATAAAAAGAAAGTTGGAAGGTATGTAAAAATACCATTCTTGGCAAAATTGGTACGCCCTTTTGCTCTCACTCATAGAAATTCTCATATGCTTATATAATCTGTCAGTTCAGAAAGTGCATGCTGAATCCCTCAACTAAAAAAAAAAAATCTTGAGATCAGTTCTTAAAAAGAAATGACAAACCAACATGGCTAATTTTGTTGTGAATACTAAATATGTGAAACTATCCCTGCTGATTACTACAGTATTTATTCAACATTTTAAGTGATTATGTTTTCAAAATTTATCATATTGATAGAAGTGAGTCTAATATACTCATCATTATTATTAGTTTCCTGCCTGTACCTGGGTCAGTTTAGTTAAATTTTTTCCTTTACCATCATTATTCCTCCTTTATTTGCATCTATTCTTTTCCTCTCGTTCGCACACTTGTTGTTACCTGTTCCTTAAATCTCTTTCTTGGTCTCTTTCACAGTCTTTTCTCTGCATATTTCATCTCCATCATTCTCCTTGTGATCCTTACCTTTTCCATACTCATTACCTGACCATACCATCTCACCCATGCTTCCTCTATTATCTCATGTATAATACCTCAACTCTCGCCCGAACATCTGCTTTTCTAGTTTTAGTTTTCCTGGTGCTCCTCAAAAAATCTAATCCCATGACCTCCACCTTTTTAATCTCTCTTGTATCCAAATTATTAAGTTTATGCTGCACACGTTAACTCTGGGTGCAAATCACATATTATATAAAACAATTCCTTACACTTAAGACACACTATTTTTTTTCAATAGCATTTATATTACACACCTGTAGAACATTTCCCACAGCTGCCTTCTTGTCATTATATATTATTTACTCCCACACTTCGCCTATGAAAACTAAATATATTTTAATTTTCATACATTTTTACATGGAAGAAAGTACATCAAAGAGGTTCAGGTGGGGGGGGGGGGG
>CABEEJ010000844.1:88901-160696 GCA_901482245.1 Timema douglasi | reverse complement strand
AGGGGGGCAGAGTAGCGACCAGTCTACTTCCTCTTCCTTTATCAATGAGCACGGTCATCACAAACTAAACAAAAGAAGCTTTTGTATAGCTCATTGAACTCACTTAACTCAATGGTGCCCCAAACAGATGAAACATAAAAGTTTATGTGCATTTCGATACCGATACTTACTGTTTTTCATACCATATCCCTAGGTGTACTTTGTAATGTCATAGAATAATAATAATTATTATTATTAGCACCGCGTTTTACGACCCGTTCGGGCTATACACACTTACGCTAATGTGTAATGGTAGGGTGATTGTGAGATGAAAAGGAGGACCTACAGTTTTACGTGGAATCCGAACCACGGTGGAGGCCTGGCATTCCCCACATTCACAAGATGTCTTGTCAGAGGTGAAGGAAGGGTTTAGAAATCAGATAAATCTGTGCCGGGACCGAGGATTGAACCTCGGCCGCCAGCACAGAAGTCTGACACCTTACCCCTAGACCACCAGGTCACCTCCATAGAATAATTAAGTGAAGTGATATATCCTCTAAATATATACATAAGTAGTATGCAATTAATAATTAGTGTTCCTGTTTCAGGTACTATGACCAGAAGAGGAATGCAGCGAAAAAGCAACAAAAAACCCTGGAATCTCAGGGAAAGGCCCTAAAGTCGGCTGAAAGAAAAACAAAGCAGACGCTGAAGGATGTCCAAACTATGTCCAATATTAACAAAGCCAGAAAAGTATACTGGTTTGAGAAATTCTTTTGGTTTATCAGTTCGGAAAATTATTTAGGTAACCCTACCATTCTTTTTAGTATAAATAGCCTATTGTAGGCTATTTAGAATAAATACCATCAATCATAGAAATTCGGGTAAATGATCAAAAAGGTGATTGCATATTTTATTCAAAACAAAACTTCTCTCCCCCTCCTCTCTAAAAAAAAAATGAAGAATTATTTAAGAATCTTAGTTTTATTTACACTGAGAATCTCATAGATGGATAAACATGAAATTTGAACATTAAAAAGCTAATCTCCATTTCTAAAATTCAGGTCACATTTTTCAAAATGTTTGGTTAGTAAAAAATTAACTGTGTCAGGTGATATTTATTTTGATTGGACACAAAATATCAGCAATATTATTTTTTAAAAGGGACACCTTAAAATCAAAGCAACTAAAGTGAAAAAAATATACTTGATTATTTGTAATTACTAATTAGTAGTATTCCTCTTATAAGGAAAACCTCTGTTCACTTTTTGACATATTTTATTATATATGGAAGAAATTTATGCGAAAGGTAGATATTAAAGGGAACAAACACAATATGACTTTTACAATGAAAAGGACACAGTTTACACTTTACATTGCATTCTTCTACTTCTTCTTGATATCTAATTTAGTCATAAGTTAATATTAATAATTAAAATGCATAAAATGTAACTTGTATGCAGACATGTATTAATTGCCATTTATTTTTCTCGAGAGTTAATTTTTGCTACTTTGATTATACAGCTTTTCTTAAATTCACTATTAATCAATTCTTTATGAATGCTAAATAATCTCTTTAAAGATTATCTGGGAATTTGTGCTAGGTTCTTATATTTTCTCAGCTAGGTAGGAAGGAAACAATCTCTTAACCGATTAATTGTTGATATAAATGGCTCTAGCACATTTTTGGCCACAAGTTGAGTCTATGATGGCACTGTTCCTTTAAAACCAACTAGGTACTAACTATGCTAATTGTTTTAGGGATTAGTAAGGTTATATTTAGAGGAATTACACCCGCATTCACATGGAGGTCGAGTGGAAATCCATTTAGGAAAAACAACCTTTATTATACCCGACCAAGATTTGAACCTCATTCTATTTGTCATTGGAAGTTGAGTCTAATGAGAGAGTAGTGTCTTATACCATACGACCACCAAAGTGGGTAAATAACGGTTGAATGTTGATTGATTAAATGAAAACCTATTTTTCTATTTTAAGATAAACTATCTTTCACATGTTAAAAGGTGAAGGTAAATTTTCCTTTCAAGAAGTTGAATTTCATAGTTTCTCACAACTTCTTGAATAGTTCTGACCTAACTGACCATTATTTGCATAAATTATAAAATACCAATTAGGCAAATTTGGAAAAAGATATAGTTTCATTTTATTGTGTAAAATACTAATAAAAATGCATCAATAAGCTTTAAAAATATTTTGAAATCTATTTTAATGCACTAGTAAAAGTTTGTAAACATAGGTCTGACGATATTTTGGTGTCTTTACCTATTCCAAACTACATATGCCGACTCTCTTATTAAACATTTTGTCTTAGGTTTTTTTTTCCCCCCCACAACAAAATATGTTTTGTTATGACTTGCAGTGATAGGTGGAAGAGATCAAATACAGAATGAGTTGATCGTGAAACGCTACATGAAAGCAGGAGACATCTATGTCCACGCAGACATCTCTGGGGCTAGTAGTGTTGTCATAAGAAATCCTTCAGGGGAACCTGTCCCGCCGAAAACATTGAATGAGGCTGGTATTATGGCTATTTCTTACAGGTAATTTCCTCACTATACATTATTAACAAGGTTCAGATTTACAGACTTATTACTCTCTTGTGTGGCTGAATGGTCTAAGACGTCACTCTCGTATTAGACTAATCTGCTGGTGACGAGATCAGGGTTTGAATCTCGGCTCGGTCTAACGGGGATATTTTTTCCTAAATGGTTTTAAAATATCCTTCCATGCAAATACAGGTAGATTACCTCTCAAATGTTTTCTTCCTCATCACTACCCCATTAGAGTGATTATTATATGTACGTATAACCTGACCAGATTGTAAGACCTGGTGATTAAAAAAACAAATTTGTGGGTGAGAGTGTTGAGCTTCACACACTGATCAACCTTTGAAAAATATTGCCTTAGTCCAGGTTGTGTATAGTTATAATCTTCTTCAGATGATTCTGTTACACACATGGAACTTGATCACATTAACACTAACTTAAAGGTCTTTATGCTACCCTTTGGCCACGACCAACCTGGGATTACAATTAATATGGCAGATTTCAACATATACATATAGTTATCACTTATGCCATGCCATGTTTCAGTGTAAGCTGTACGGGTAAATTATTTATATCTTTATTACTAGTAAATTTTAATCCCAAGACAATTACAGCTACCTTATCAATATCTACATAGTTATTAAGTCAATACTAGCTGCTTCCAGGTTTTTAAAAACTTCAATATTTCTGTGCCGCCTCATGGTATTTACCTCAGGGAGGAGTCTATGGTGTTAATATTTTTACTATTTTAGTGCTTCTTTTTCTATACTTCTATCATATTTAATTATCTATTTAGTAACATTTTATAACAAGGTCTGTTTGGGTGCAGCGTGGCTTGGGAGGCAAAGGTCGTTACGAGTGCCTGGTGGGTGCAGAGTGACCAAGTGTCCAAGACTGCTCCTACTGGGGAGTACCTCACCACTGGCAGCTTCATGGTCCGCGGTAAGAAGAATTACCTGCCACCGTGCCACCTGATCATGGGATTCAGCTTCCTATTCAAGCTGGAGGACGGCTCCATCTCAAGGTACTTGTTGGTTTTGTTAAATACAATTATTTCAGATATATTCATGCTCAATTAATATAATGTTATTTTATGCCCTTGTAAACAATTTTTGGATGGGACCTTCTAGGCCTTGAATGCTTTGAATCGTTGAGGATATTGAAGATATAATTTGAGTTATGAATTCAAACTTGTATCTTGAATAAAATGATGAACATAATAGAATGATAAAAAATATAATTATTATATGTGAACAAAGTTACAGGATAAAGGAATAGAAACACGTTAAAAAAGAACAAACACAACATGAACTTTACCGTGAAAATGAAAACTTTTCACACTTTACATTGCTGACACTGCCTTGAAACGCAAAAAGAGGTTTTCCTTAAAGATAAAATATGATTAGGAAATTATATCATTATCAACTGTTTCCAGCCTGTTGCCGGGTCAGGTTAGTAAAATGCCTCCATCTTCCTCTATCCTTACACCATTCTTCCTCCTTTAATTTCTTACATTATTCTCCTCCCATTTGAACACTTTCTGTTATCTGCTCCTCCCATATCTTTCTTTGCCTCTCCTGCGGTCTTATCCCCACATACTTCAGTTACAACCTTTTCTTCGGCATCCACTCTTTTTCCATTCTCAATACATGCCCGTAACATCTCACTATTGCTTCCTCTACTATCTCATGTACTCCTTGTACCCCCACTCTTTCACGGATAACGTGATTCCTAATTTTGTTTTTTCTCATGACAGCTAACGTGCTCCTCACAATCTTCATTCCCATGTTCTTCACTGTCCTTGTTTCTCTTACATTCATTGTCCATGTTTCTGCTGCATACGTGACAGTTGGTACAGTAGCACCATGACTTCTTTGGTGCTGACTGACAGCTCACAGCTGACTTCTGAAAGTCAACATTTAGGTATATACCTAAATTTTGACCGTCAGAAGTGACAGCTGCTAAACACATGTTTTTACAGATCCTTTGGTCCGGCGTAGGTATACATAATTTGGTCTGGTAACGTTTCAAAGATGTCAGTCAGCACCAAAGAAGCCACGGGGATACTGTATATTCCTTTAACAATAGGTTTTTACCTGGATGACAGTTCGAAAATCATATGTTTAGGTTTTGGGTTTCCAACACTTGTAAAAGATCACAATTTTGTTATAAATGTAAAGATCTTTAACTAACTTTTATATATTACATTTAAAATAACGTAAACTTAAGTTTTCTCATACTATTTCATTTTTTTAAATAATTTATTTTTGTCACACTCGAAAAAATATTTTAAACATAATTAAAGTACTTATTTTTCGTTTTGGAACGTTACTGATTTTGTGTAATATAGTGCATACATCAATACTTTTTAATTAATTAATTAATTTTCAATTTATTCAGTAACTTACAACCACCAATTTTGGTGGCCACATGGTCTTGTGCGTCACTATTTCACTAGACTAGACTGCTGATGAGAACATCAAGGTTTGAATCTCGGTTTGGTGTACTAAGGGCTGTTTTTCCAAAATGGTTCTCCACTTTTTCTCCACAAAAATGTGGGTACACTTTAAATATAACCTTCCTAATCCCTAAAACCTATAGCATAATTAGTACATAAGTAATTAACCCGAACAGTAGTAAGAGACGGTGCTAAAAAAAATCCTTCAAACCATCCTTATAAATCAGTGAATTATGTTTGCTGTGCTACTCTTAATTACAGAAGTATTTTGTTTTTGGTCCTTTACTTGCTTTCAGGCACAAAGATGAGAGGAAAGTTCGTGGTATTGAAGATGATATCTCAGTCACCGCAAGCAGTGTGGATACTTTGTCTCTATCCGAGCAGGACCAAGAGATTGAGCTTGATGACACGGATGACGAAAAACAAAATGGTAGCTGGAATTTTAATTTACTCTGGCAACTTTTTTATTATTTTTGGTTATTTGGAATTGATCACTAAGCTAGACCGTGGACTAAATTAGGAAGAATAACCATCATACTTACCTTTAAGGGTCTGTGAAGCGTTGATTATATCAATAGCAATTTGAATGATATATTGTTCGATTCAATAACTTAAATCAAACCAAACAATAAACAAATCAATCATGTTTTAGGCTGTAGCAAATACTACATTGTGTCTAATATATGTTAATATATATTTTAATAACGATTATTGTGAGGTAAAATAAATGTTTTTTTAACCATTACCATACTAACAAGGGGAAAATCAGCACATTTTTAGCAAAACAACATTTATGGTGGTCTTTACTGCTTAACTCTGAAAAGGTGAAATATTGTTGCATGAACGGGTTGAACGTATATTTATATATGATAACTTATAGGACTAGGTTCCAACCTAATGGTTTTTTTTAATAATGTGTAACTCTCATGGTTTAACATAATTACTATAGCATATTTAACTAGAATATGATTTGATAATTATTTGAAATTCACAAATAATATTTACTTCAATTTGGGATTTGATTCAAACTTGAAAAACGTGTTTCACAGATGTCTACTTATCTTAGTTATACTTGAATATTCTAGTATCACAAACTGTATGTTATCCTGCTTAATTTAAACCGTCATTAGTTTATGTGTACATTCTTGTCTTTAATTCACGGATGTGTGCTTTATGTACTTGCATAAAGGGGGCATAAAACCTAAACAAAGCTGGAATAGTCATAAATTGCAAGTAGAGATAGGAATATAAATTTGAAATGGAATGTAACGCATCACACTAATACTCTACGAGCTTAATGTGTTGAGTGTGTTGTAGTATTATAGAGGGCTCAGATTAACCTTTTGGCTGCATCACGCTATATCAAAGGTAGGGAAAGGCTTTGGACTACCTCTCGTTACTGGCGTGGCCAGTCTCGGGTAAAATTTACTCTTACTCTGCATTTAACTATTTATAGTAAGCTATTCAAAAAGATTGTGAGTACATGTGAGTAGAGGAAGCTAGGCTGAGATGGTATATAATAACGATGGAAAAGGAGAGGATATCAAAGAGAATGATGGAGATGAAATGTGTAGGAAAAATACTGCAAGGGAGATCAAGAAAGAGATGGGAGGAGCACATAACAGGAAGTTTGCAAGTGAGAGAAGAAGAATGGTGGAATTATAAGAGGAAGATGGAGGCATTTTACCAAACTGTCCCCTCCACAGGCTGGAAACGATGATGATGATGACTTAAATTGTCATGGAGTGCTCTACAAGACACCAACATGACTGACTAATTTCATTGTTTCAATGTCAAAAAGTGACTTGTATATTATAACCGATGTTGGAAAACCACAAAAATGTTTCTGAAACTTGAAAAATTTCAGTACTCACAACTTGGATTTTATAAAAAAAATATTCTCATTTCATTATTTTAATTTAATTTTATTTTATATTTAAAGATATTATTTCTTATCAATTAGTCTCTCCCTCTCTCAATATTTACTTTTGTCTGATTTATAAAATTTTATACAACAATACTAGATTTAGTTAAAAATAAATTTATGCAACCAGAACATTTTTCACAGAACAAAATATCATTCTTTAAAATGTATTTTCATGTTTATGGTTTATTCATAGATATGTCATAAGAATTAAATCTTCACAAAGTTTGCTCTATAATGCTCAGATTTGAATAAAACTCTAATTCAAACTTAATTTGAACTCAATGTAAAGTGAAAAATACCTACTTGGACACTGTTATTCATTATACAGATAAGTAGGAGATCTCGGATAGCTCATTCGGTAGAGGTTGACAAGTTAAACTGGATTCTTGTACTTTTTGTTCCAGAGGATTCCAAGGGGGAAACACAGGTGGTAGGACAGGGAGTCGGAGAAGAGCAAGGAAAGAAGGGAGATGAAGGTGAGGAAGACAGTGATGGAGGGGGTAGTGTTGGCAGCGAGGACTCAAGACATGTTTATTTCCCTGATACAGAGATCAAGATAGAGCTGGACAGGACCAACCAGTGAGTATTCTCTACTTAACCTTTTGTTCTTATCTGAAGTGGGTCTAATCTCAAGCTGCGGTTCACTTTACCACTCTGATTTTGTTCATGTTAATTAGTAATTAGGACGAGACCCTCAAATCCTCAAACAAACTCTTTAGCCCTTAAGGGTGTTCAAAATTTGAGGATTTTTGAATACTTCAAATTCCAGTTAATAGACGTCAACTTCCCCAGATACTCTAGTAGCAATAATAAAATAGCAAGAAACCCATAACTAAACAATCAACTACTTAAAATAGTCTTTATATCATACTGAATTATTATTAGCCAATCAGAAATTTAAAAAAATTATATTACTGTCATAGCTTGCAGCTTTTGGCAATCAAGAGCATACAAGGATTACTTAAGCCTGATAAATTATACTGTCACTTGTTCTCGATCAGCAATTGTGCACATTCACCAGGTTATGTGTTTATAACAGAGATTTATTTTGCCAGTTAGTATAACGTAGTGTTTCGAGACATGTGACGACTCACAGGAACATCCCACACCCCACCCCCCGCTCTTCTAGTGTTGTATAACACCGTGCTTTAGACCTTTTTCAAAAAAAGGGGAGCTGAGAAGGTTTGAGTTATATAGCAACCACGCAACACCAGGCGGCCGTGTGTTTGACACAGAATTTAAAAAATCTAGGCTAAAAATTTAAAAAAATCAAATTTGAGACTGTCTGCCTTTTATGGTGATGGTAACTCAACGCCGCTTGTTAGACGATGGGAAATAAACTGACACTCTAAGGGGGCCAACGGCATCTGGCAAATGAGCCCCTTTAGCAGGGTTGTGGGGTGGTGGTCTTACATTGGGGGAAATGCCACTGGATTCCAATTGGGAAATACAATGAATTACAAACTTGGTTAACCACAGGAAAATAAAAATACCAGGTCCAAATTAAACCAAATTGAAAGGACTAACACCAAGCAGCTAAGAAATGGATATAAACTATATTGTTATGGTAATAAAAGGGAGAAAGAATGGAGTTGAGTTAGTCATCCTCAGAGATTTGGATTGTATTACAGATGTTATTTGATTATCATAATTCATAGTGCTGCTATCTATACATTGATGTCATAACTGAAAAACAGTCAGCTTTGGACAGTCAACCTTACAGTTCAACCAAAAGCATCGGTCTACTCTCCTGACCTGATGAAGCTGTCTGTGACAGTGAAAGCTTGTCCTTAAAAATGTGTTTGTGTTTTTTAGTGTTCTATCTAAACAATTTCTACTCCTGTATCACCAAGGTAAGTTTGCTGGCTATCCCTCCTAATTTAAACCAAGATGTTATCTTTGTGAGTGAGAGAATTATAAAGGTAAAAATATGAATCAAATGGTAGGAAGTAATTATTTTGCAAATATATGAGGAACACCATGGTTTCAGGGCTAATGGTAGTACATCAGACCTGATCTTTGCTTTAAGGATGCTAACATAGAAGTATTGGAAGAAAGGGAAGAATCTAATAATAGTGTCTAGGACCCGGAAAAGGTGTACGACAGCGTCTCAAGAACAGTACTTTGGAAGAGTTTAAAAAAACTGGGAGATCCAGTAAATTTGATTGGCAAAGTTCGAATGTTGTATAAAAAGTGCTAGAGCTGTGTACAGATTGTAGAAGGCAGGTCAGAGTGGTTTGAGACTAAAAGGAAGTGTTCTTTCACCACTGCTGTTTGTAACTGTCATGGATGCTATACTAAAAGACATGAAAAGAGAAGAAAACGAAGACCTAAATGCCCTGATATACGGGGATGACATTGCGATTTGGGGAGACAATGAAGAAGTAGTACAGGGAAACTTGATAAGCGGGTCTCTAAGTTAAAAAAGTATAAGACGAGCGTGAGTGAAATAAAGACAGTTGCCTTAAAAATCAGTAAATTAAACTTTCATGATCTCTCTACTTATTATTAAATCTAATTGTTTTTAAATAAAATAATGTTATAAGCAGATTAGGATGCACTAAAATAGAATCTTATTTAACAATCATACAACATTTGTTGTATTGAATGCTTTATTTTCACTACCATTTTAGATAAAATGTATTACTTTTCATTCATAATCCAAATTTTAATGTGTAAGGCAGCTAAACATTGGTCTATTTGTTAAAAATTTCATGTAAAGTAATATTTTTTGTAATAGCAAATGTTTATAATCACTTTAAGAAGAGCGTCAATGCACCTGGCTTTCAACCTATGGGCCCCGGGCTCTATTCCCGGCTAGTACTGTGGGTATTTTTACTGAAAGGGGAACTGTCCCCACAGTCGCCAGGGTCTCTTTAGTTAGGCTTAAGTTAGGTTAAGATTTTCTACTGATTCCACACCCTAATGTTCACTATTAGCAACCCCTCGTTAGGACATAAAAATAACCTCCACGGAAAGAATGTACAGTAAGTACATTTGGGCATCCCTTGGGCAACGGTATATAAGTATCGGATAATTTACCCACCAACAGGGCTATGAGTGATGTAGCCCAGATATGCATAAATAAATAAAAGTTCAAGGAGAAGCACAATACTGGCATACTTCTGTCAAGAAACAAATAGCTGTACATTTCAAAATGAGTGATATTTTCATATGGAAAGTTGAACACAATATTCAGTTGCCTGATTTATCAATTTGTTTACCAATGCTTGGCCCTTATTTGATAGCCTTGTTCCCGTTAACTCCTTACCTGGCATTGCTGCAATGAATGGTGTAGTTCTAGCTATGTGTGTGTGAATACTTGAAAATTCGAGTTGAGTTGAGGTTTAGTAGGTTTTTGGACTCGAATCAAAGAATTTTACAAGACTCGAGAAATTTTATTAATTGAAATACTTGATTTTATTGTGAAAATTCTGAGTTTAATTAATTTAATTCAATTTTACAATATCATTTCAAAGCAAATAGAGTCTATTAATATTTATTTCTCTATGTCCAAGCTTGTACAACTATATTAGAATATATTTATTTAAAAAAAATGTGATCATAATTTTACTCCACAAAACTTTTTTCTTAAAAAATTTAAAGTTTCGCTTTTATCTTTTGATTAGGCCTATGCATGGTTATATTAAAAAATACATATACTTGAAATATTTCTAGCTCAAAAACTGCTTTATATTAATATTTTTTTTTTAAACTTTGTTTTCGTTCAAACTCGATTTGAACTCAACTCGAAATGAAATATGGCTACTAGCACATCTCCTTAGTTTTGGTAAAAAGAAATATCTATAGGGAGTCATAAAATACATAGCTTATTATTGATAAGTTATAGTCAACACATTTTAAATTCTATTTGTTAATATATTCTGTTTTAATTGTTTACTTTACTGCCGACCTGATTATATTTCTAGAATAACTCTTCAACCAAAGTCTACATCCATTTTAAAGTCCACTTTGCAAGATTTGAAAAAAGAGAAAGTTGTGTTTCTAGGAGATGACAAGCCAGTTATATTTAAATCAGAAAATTGGCAACAAAAAAGGCCAAATAAAAAGAAAGTCAACGCCGAAAGTGGTGCACAGAAAGGTAAGTTAACGCTAATGTTATGTAAATATCATTCTTAATTCACTAAATTATCTTAAGTTAAAAGTTATCCAGTGAATTATTAATTTTAGTGATGCATCGTTAAAACACAATTTTTGACTGTAAAAATAATTAATTAGGCTAGATCACCAGTTTCATTTGTCAATTATTACTAGCCATTTGCTAACTATGAAACAAAATTTAATTTAGATTTAAAAAAAAAAGCCTTGTAATTAATCATTTTCTATGCTAATAAAAGTTTTAAAATATGGCATGTGTCATGGTAATACTTTTAGAAAAGACCATTTTAAAAATTTTAAGACTTTATGAAAAAATGGGTCATTATAATACACAATAAGTAAAAAATTACTGGTGGGTGTAACCTACAATATAGTTGGGTAATTAAATGTGTTAACATGATGTATGTCTACTGTAATCTTGGCAAGTGCTCAACTACAATCATAGAACTTAAAATGTTGCTATTTTCTTTTTACAGAGCAAGAAGACATACCAAATGATAAAACCAAAGAAGAGAAAGCATCATTAATGAAACGTGGCCAAAAAAGTAAACTAAAGAAAATAAAGGAAAAATATAAAGATCAAGATGAAGTTGAACGTAAATTAATCATGGACATCTTGCAGGTAACAAACAACATATACAGTAGTAGCTCTATGACTTCTTTGGTGCTGACTGACAGCTGACTTCTGACAGTCAACCTTTAGGTATATACCTAAGTTTTGACCATCAGAAGTGACAGCTGCTAAACACATGTTTTTGCAGATCATATGGTTCGGCGTAGGGATNGTAGTTGGCAATTTAGCAGCCATTCGACAATTATATATATATAATTGTACAGGATCTTGTATATATTCATGAAACAAATAGCCGAAACTATTGTTAATGCATTTTAGTGGGGATATTCCCTCTTAGATGTCATATTCTGAAAATTGAAAAATGACACCTGGACACGGGAATCGAACCCGGGACCTTCGGCTTAGTACGCCAATGCTCTTACCACTGAGCTATCCAGGATTCGTCACGTGCCCATGGTCATTCTTCACTCATAGTTTAAGGCAGAGTCTAAGATGGACGTGCAGAAGTAATTTGGTCTGGTAACTTTTCAAAGCTGTCAGCTGTCAGTCAGCACCAAAGAAGCCATGGGTTTACTGTACTTCATTGTACATGCTTACGTTACATGTGGTCATTTTATACTTTTATTTGTTATAAACACATGGCTTGCTATTCTTTATAATTTTTCATTTCTCTTTAATCGTCGTCGTCATCATCATTATCATCATCATTATGTGTTTTTTCTTACGACAGGTCCATTCCTTGTGTCAGTGAACTCAGACCGCCAATGCACCCTGTCCTCTGCCTCCTACTTATTCCTAAGTTCCTAAGCTATGTATATTATATGATAAGATACATAAAGATGTAATAGGACCTTGCAGAGACAAAGAGTTGTGCAAAGATTGAAAATTTGAAAATTTCGACTTTGTTTGAAAAAAAAATATTACCTTTAACTTTGTTTGAAAAATATTAGAGCTTTTATGATTAAGAAGCTTTGCCAAAAACATTTATTAACAGCTAAAATATTCAATTTCCATTCAATTATAACTATTTTAGGTGGTATGTACATTACAAATTTATGTTCATATCAAATAATCTGAAGAAATTGAAATTCAAAGGGATTTTAGTCCTTAAATTTAAATAAATAAGCACAATATAATCTTTTCCAAACATAAAACAATTAACCAATCAATAATATTCAAACTTTGATTTGGTTTCAAGAATATCTCAAATACATTTGATTAGAGTTTGCTTCAAATTTAAAAAGTGAACTTTGCACACCCCTACAGAGGGACAGATCAGTCTAACAAGTATAAGCATTTCAGGGTTGCCACACACCTGGAAAACCATGAAATTTAAATGAATATTTATGATTTGTGAACATTAAACTGAAACCTTTAAATAGTAGGCCTTTGCATGGAAGTAAAAGTGAACTGAAGAAGTAATCACGTTAAATCCCCCACCTTATCTTTCTCCGTGAAACATTGGGCTGCGTGACAACAGTTTATATTTCGCCATCAAGGCCAAAGTCTCCAGTTCTAAACACCAATGGCATGACTTCACAATAGTCATTTTTATGATAGGTGAAATTTCATTCTTCTATACTACTTTCTAAATAAAGTGTCTAAGAAAATGGAAACGCTTTCTGGAAAAAAGGGAATTTTATATTGAGAAAATAGTGGAAACCCTGCGTCTGTTTCAGTGGAGTCATACTGGAGCCAGGATCGATAACCGTAAAATAACATTTATTTTTAAAGTAACTGGTTCATAAAGTTTCTTATTGGTTATTAAAGGTTCTAAATTCTGCTTTTATTATTATTATTTTATTAATGGCATTTTATTCCCTTCTTTCTTTAACTTAATTTTATTTTGGAACACCCATTTTTTACTATTTTCAGGATTTTTTTGTCAAGTTATTTTTTTCACGTCCATTATTGTTTCCAGGGTCAGTTTTTTATTCAAGTCATATATTTTTCTACTACTCGCTGGCTAGTCCTGTTGTAACTTTATATGCCTCATAATCTAACTTAAGACAAGGACATGCACAACATCCAGTCCCCAGCCTTTAATTTATCAATGTGAAAGGTTAAACCAATATTTCACCAATGATAAATTTTTGGCAATGCTGGAAATTGAACCTGGGGCCCTTAGCTCAGTAGGCAAACATGCTACCGACTGAGCTAAGGGGTTCAGATTTATAGCTTTAATACACCTTAATAATGGTTCAGACTCATTATATTCATAGGACAAACTTAATAACCACACCCTATACCATTAATTTAACATTGATTTACTCTTTTGTCCATCATTCCCCCCAAGAATCGGATTTGTAAAATAGTAGATATGACCCAACTCTACTTAACATCACAATTTTTCATACCTTGAATCTTCTAAACTCTCAAGTCTCACTTCCCAGCAAATGAAAGCTCTGACATCCAAACGAAATGGCAAAATTCAGAATTTTGTAATTTTTCATTGAGGTTATGTGGTATAGAGCACTACCTAAATCATGGTTTAAATTAGGAGGGATAGCCAGCACACTTACCTTGGTGATACTGGAGTAGAAATTGTTTAGATATAAAACTAAAAAACACATAAACACATTGTTAAGTACAAGCTCTTGTGTCTACAATGTCTAATATATTTTTACTTCATCAAATCAAATCCATCAAACAACATGCATTCAAGTCAGCCACCATTCTTTGCCATATATACATTCAATATAACATTATTCATAGTGCTGCTATCTATACAGTGATGTCATAACTGAAAAACAGTCAGCTGTGGACAGTCAACCTTACAGTTCAACCAAGAAATCAGTCTACTCTCCTGACCTGATGAAGCTGTCTGTGACAGTGAAAGCTTGTACTTAACAATGTGTTTATGTGTTTTTTAGTTTTATATCTAAACAATTTCTACTCCAGTATCACCAAGGTAAGTGTGCTGGCTATCCCTCCTAATTTAAACCGTAATTTTTCATTGTGATAATCATTATTACTTCTTTTGCCGTTTCACTTTAGCACTGTCTAGCTGTAAATGTACCCAACAAGACCTTTGTGTTCTAGTGATCTTGCACAAATCAAACATTACCACTCTGTTTTAAGTTTTTTGTTTGTTTTACTATCCATACCTTTGAAGGTTTTTTTTTTCAACTATAGATCATATAAATAAATAACATTTTTTTAATGAGAGGTTGGATACATGGAAAAAGATTGAAATTTTTAATGTCAAGAGAATTGGATTTGAAAATTTTAGATTCATAACTGAATAAAAACAGCAAATATGACATCTCTATAAAATACATTCATACAAACTTTAGGTAAGTTGTGGTATTTTTAAATGTTAACATAAAAAAAACTATGGCTTGAACCCGCAGTCGAGCTATATCGACGAAGTGGCTGCCGTCATTAACAATGGTAGTGCACCAACATTTGTAGATATAGGTGCCTGGGGTTGGCACAACAAACCCTTCCGCCATTATCTCAGTTTTCTAAACTAGAGCCACTACCAATTTATTCAAGTAGCTCCTCATTTGTCCTAACGAGGCTGAGTTTGACCCTGTTCCAGACCCACTGCTTCACAAAAAAATTCTGGGGACAGGGATTGAACTCCTAACATAATTGTAAACATAATATTGTAAACTTTGTTTAAAATTTACATTACATAAAGGCATATTAGTCAGCAGGTTCAGGAAAGGACAATAAGAAGACCAAGAAAGGTAAAGAAGTTGGTAACAAGGGCCCCACAAGCAAGCTGAATAAAAAGGTTCCTGTGACTAGGCCAAAACCTCAACCTCAGCCAGGAGAGGGGGGCGAGGATTCTGATGGTGGTGAGGGGGTAGAAGAAGTGACTGTCAACACTGACATCGACATGCTGGATTCATTGACGGGACTTCCTCTTACTGAAGATGAGCTGCTCTTTGCTGTACCTGTTGTTGCACCTTATAATGTCTTACTCAATTACAAGTAAGTTGGAAATGTGATGTACGACATCAACATAATTATTGTCAAATCAATGGCCTTTACTGCTATACATTATACTAACCTAATATATTATTATTATTATTATTATTATTAGCACCGTGTCTTACTACCCGTTTGGGTTATATGCACTTACACTAATGTGTAATGGTAGGGTGATTGTGAGATGAAATGGAGGACCTACAGTTTAACGTAGAATCCGAACTACGGTGGAGGCCTGGCATTCCCCACATTCTCCAGTTGTGATTAATACACAACTTGTCAGAGGTGAAGGAAGGATTTGATATTCAGCTTACCTGAATTAATTGGGGAGTAAGTTGGGGGGAGAGTTCACTCAGATTGAACAATAATACGGATTAGTGATAACCCTAAAAGACAAAATTACTTAAAAAAACACACATAAATGGAACATCTAATAATAAAGGTAGTGTTAATGAAAATAAATAAAATTATATCATTGTAGAGCATTTATTTAAATTTTTTGAAAGACAAAGTAATTTATTTATAGAAAACTCGGAAGTTTTACTTTCTTTTGGACATAGTAGTACATAGTGATGATGATGATTATGGTGGTAGTGGTAGTGGCTGCGGTGATGGCGATTTTCCAGCTACTGGCTGGGTTTGTTTGGAACATAATCCTTTTCATTGTATCCCTTCTCCACACTTCTCACTCCCTTCAATATCCAGCATCCTCTTTGGTATCTTCTCCATTTCTCATCACATGATCGTACCACCTTAGTTGTGACTTCTTTATCTTATCACGGCTCCTCCTTAGCTATTCCTCTAACCCTACCGCCACCAACGACGACAACCACCACCACCACCACCACCACCACCACCACCACCACCACCACCACTACCACTACCACTACCACTACCACTACCACTACCACTACCACTACCAAGCCATTAATTAATTGGATTCGATTTGTTATAAAACAAACTGATCATATTTTCCACTTTGCCATAAAACTGTGCTTATAATAAATCTATAAACTCATTTTGTGTACTAAGGAGACATGTTCCACTTGTAACCCTGAATATGGTTTTAAGTTCAAACAAGCATCAACATTCTTTTCACAAATTTGTTTTAAATTCACTATGAAAATGATAGTCTATGGAATTTGTTCATATTATTTTAAGGAAGATCTTATCTAATCACAGTGTATTAAGAAATAGCATAAGGAAAGACAAGAATAAGAATGAAGTTATCTGGGAAATTGTAAGAGTACAGGGAATACATGAGATTGTAGAGAAAGTGAGGCTGAGGTGATACAGGCATGTAATGAGGATGGAAAAGAAAGATGAAGTATGTAGGAAAAAGACCACAAGGGAGACCAAGAAAGAGATGAGAGGAGCAGATTGCAGCAAGCATGTGAGTGAGATGAGAAGAATTGTGGCAGGAAAGAGGAAAATGGAGGCATTTTACTTAACTAACTCAGCTGCAGACTGGAAATGGCTAATTATTATATTGGTTATGGTGATTATGAAATACACCTAATTTATTTATTTAACTTACAGGTTCAAAGTAAAGCTGACTCCAGGGACTGGAAAACGAGGAAAAGCAGCTCGCACTGCATTAAACATGTTCCTAAAAGATCGCAATACTTCCTCCCGAGAAAAGGACCTCATCCGTAGTGTCAAGGATGAGAACCTCGCAAGAAACCTCCCCGGTAAAGTGAAGCTCTCTGCCCCTCAAATGCAGAAGTTGCGCAAGTAACGTCAGGCCGACTTGATTTTCGTTTCAGATCCGACATTAATTGACTTAAAATTATTATTATTCTGTTTATTCTGATAGTCTCATTACTTTGAGAAAAAAAACCCTTCAAGTCTACATAATAATGCCACACACGAATACACATCCATCTTTTATTTCATTGAAAAAATAATTATCTGCTGGTTCAGACGTGAATTATACTTGACTTTGAAATTCCCTAAGGGCCTCCAAGCTACTATCATCCACCAGGTGACAGCTGGTGCATTTCTTTATAACTAAGCCTCTACATCTTGTTTACTGAGTGTAGATAATTTTGTCAATATGACCAAAATTCTAGCACCAAAGTGTACACACTCAAAAATTAAAAATCAAGCATCACTTAAATTATTTTTTTCTTTGTGATGCACCATATTAGATATTTATAGTTGTTTAATTTTGCAAATCTGATTCTCTTAAACTGTGCCTACCCTAACCGATTTCCAATTAAAGTGGGGTTAATTAAGGTCAGTAATTTTGCATTTTTTATAGCAATATTTTTTTTCTTAAATAAAATAAATATTGCTTCAGTAGGTACGGTTATTCTAATTTTCTACATATAGATATCTAAACAGTTTTTTAATCTTGAGCATCACAGCATTGGAACGGAAACTTTTAAAATGAAAAGAAAAAGTCCTTTTCAAATTCTGCAATGCCCATGGCAAATATTCACTAAATGTTGAGATTACTATGAGTAAAATATAAACTAAACATATCTTTTACTTTACATCAATTACTGTTTCCAGCATGGGGCTTAGCTCAGTTTTTTATTCAAGCCATATATTTTCCACTACCAGCTTGCTAGGCCTGTCGTAGCTTCATATGCCTTATAATCTACCTTAAGACTAGGACAGGCACAACATCCAGTCCCCAGCCATTAATTCATCACTGTGAAAGGGTAAACACACATTTCACCAATTATACATTTTTTGGTCGTGCCGGAAACCGAACCCGGAACCCTTAGCTCAGCAGACATGCTATCAACTGAGCTAAGGTGTCGGATAAACTAAACGTATCTTCCGAGTCAATATTTGATTAATTTAGACCATACAAGATTTTTTTTATATAAAAACTGTGAAAATACACATGCCCTTTCACCCCATTTTATGTGATTTTACATGTGAGAGAATCAACAATTTATTTCAAAGGGTAATGTTAGCAAATGGTCATATAGGAGTAACACAATATGGCTTTTACAATGAAACGAGAAACATACTGCAAACAAAACAGATCACGTGGTTGTAATTTTTTTTATTATGTGTATTTCTTGTATGTGTACTTTCAAGCCCAATTTTAACTATTTATTTAAACTTATGTTCTAATTAATTTTTACCTGAAGCTTGAAAATTCATTATTTAACAGTTCCAAAAGCCAGCCCCACAAATTGAATTTAAAATCACAATTGACTTAAACATTTAAAAACTCCGTTGTAGCTTCTAACTACAACCCATTTGAGAGTCTGTTTCAGCAATTTATTTAAAAAGTTAAATTATTTTTTTTTTGCTTGTCTTTTGTGATCTAGAATATTAAGAGGGTGGAAGGAAATGTTTGGATATTTAAAAAATAAAATGTAGGGCTGTGTGATATCACTTTTTCAATTCAATGTAAACTCAAAAGAATCATATGATATATTCTCAAGGTTCAAATATCTTTCTTAATGGTTTTATGGATACAATTTTTTGAATCGTGCTTATTTATAAAACTCAAAAGCTAAAAAAAGCAATAGTTGAACATAATTGTGTGTTTAAGGTGATATCTATATTGGCAAAACTTTGTAATTGTCAACACAGGAATTTTTTTAGTGAAGCAAAGTTGAAGTTAGTATTTTCTTACTTTCTTATTTTTTTTTTTGTTTTCCCAAGATCCTTGGACCACTCCCTCCCCCCAGTTCTACCTAAATTATATATATTTTTTTAGTTTTCATTTAAGAGTTAAAAGAAAGTCCTAAAAGTAAGGATGTGACCTTTGAAACCTCAAATCATTAAGGATATTCAACACATGGATTTGAGAAAATATTTTTATTTCTTTCAAATTCTGAGTTAAAATTGGTTTTAAAGCTCTTATAATGTGAATTGATAAATGATAGCTTAGTCCAACCTAATGACAAACTTAAGAACCAGTCCCCAAGTAATTAATTTACCACTTATTAATGTATTTAAATATATATGTATATTTATGTTTTGTTTATGCTTCATTGTATAGTA
This sequence comes from Timema douglasi, assembly GCA_901482245.1. Taxonomy (NCBI): domain Eukaryota; kingdom Metazoa; phylum Arthropoda; class Insecta; order Phasmatodea; family Timematidae; genus Timema; species Timema douglasi. The sequence goes on along the minus strand of CABEEJ010000844.1, from coordinate 141,158 downwards.
ACCTTAAGTAGGTATGCTAAAATCTTCAAATGAAATCCTTTGTTTATTTAAACTGCCGATTAATGTTCATATTTGTTCAGGTGGCATGGTTTTAACAAAAAATGTTTACTTTGTACTTGGACTTAGTGCACTGTTGGAATTTCATGTTGTTATTGTTTTGATTGTTTTACTAGTATTTCTTTGTAGTGAATAAGTGAAATGACTTTATAATTTGAAGTAAAGATATAAGTTAAATCAAAGGAATGTTATACATTTACATTTTTGAGAGTATATATCCAGGTTAATAAAGTATTTTACATACATAATGTTTACTGTTGTTCTTGACTTTGCAACCATGAGAGAAAGCGAATGAGTACTGATGGTCCTCTTTTCATTGTTGTTTCTTTCCCTCATCCTTTCTAAGAAAGTAGACAGAAGCAATGCTATGCCAAAGAAAAGATGAATACTGGATGGGTCAGCGTAAAAATAGTCAAACAGCCACTCAGTGACCATCATAATAAAATGTTTTTTTATCACCACACTTCACCTCATTCAACATGCTCAACTCATTTAGGCTTATGATAACTATTCTAATGGAGTAGGGATGAGGAAGGTATAACTTAAAGAGTCAATGTACCCACACACTTATATAAGAGAAGAGTGGAAAACCATTTAGAAAAAAAATCACCCTCACTATACCTGACTGAGATTTGAACCCTGATCTCCCTGAGTCGAACTTATTACAAGAGTGATGGCTTAGAGCAGGGGTCCCCAACCCTATGCCTGCCGAGCCTTTTGCATCTGCCCGCCACTTTTTGACCACAGCTGAAATGTTCTTGACTAATAATGTTAATCTGTCACATTTCTGACAAAAATCAAGTTTGTGCTTATCTCCAGGTATGCTGTTCTCAAGAAGTTGATGATTGAAAGCCCCTGTCTTTCCAATCCCCCCCTCTCATTATTCCTTCCTTGCTGGCTCATTTACAAAGTGTAATGTTACTCGGAACCACAGTAGTTTCAAGCTGGATGGTTTTGTTTTTTCCTAATCTCAAAGACCTACCTCCTTCCATTATTCTCCCCACACTCACTAATACCATGCTAATACTTCCTATTTCCTTTGTAAATATCTTGGCATGGGTCTACCATGCTTTGTTGCCTGAATAAGCAAAGAGTAAATATATATTTTAAAAATGTACTTGAGCAGCAAAATGGTGGTGAGTAGTCAAATAGTTCCTTAAGTGTTTTTATCTTGCTCTTGTTAAAACCGTAAATAAACCAGTATTTTTTAAATTTAATCTTTGTCAACTTGGAGGGGGTTGAACCCCCCTTACCCCTCCCCCATGGTTACGGCCTTGAGTATTACCCACAACCACATGTAACATCACATTCGCTGTTGGAAACTTTTAACATAGCCTTCAAAAAGTAATTGGTGCCCGCCACACTATCGTTAGTTTTGAATGTGCTCCAAGGTACAAAAAGGTTGGGAACCTCTGGCTTAGAGTTTAGGCCATTTGAGCACCGAAGCAAACATGGCAATACTAAATTGTTCATTCAAGGTTAAGTTGTTAAAGTATGCTCTTTTTTAGTCCTCCTTTTCAGTCGACATTAAGCTTACAAGGTAACTTTATAAAGAAAACCTCTTTTCGCTTTATAAGGTAATTTTATTATATTATACTCTTCCGAAAGCTAGTTTTTAAATAAATACCAAGTCCTGGAACATAGTGATGTGTTAAGAGAACCGAGATATTTCATAAAGGTCAAACATTTCATGTTACCAACCTTTGAAACGTATACTGAAGAAACTGCCAAGTAAAATTTAAGTTGACAATTCTACAATTTTATAGTAAAAAACATTGATTTCCAAGCTTTATATCAACCATACTTTATTCTTAAAGGGGATCATAAAAGCATTTTATAGGAAGTGCATCTGTATTATTGTGGAATAAGGATGGAAAAAGCTTCAGTGCACTTAGTTTGGATTTGAACCTTGGCTTCCCAGTCAATGAAGACCACGTGCACTGGAAGTTTATTTGAAAAAAATAAATAAAGGAAGGAATATTGAAATATTGGATGACTTAGAGGAAAGAAGAACATTTTGGGAGCTGAAGGAGAAGTCAAAGGACAGGTCGCGCTGACAAAAGGAATGGACCTGTTGTAAGACAGAATACATAAAAATAATAATTATCTACACTTTGTTTACACTGAAAAATTATGGTGCAGCTTATAGGATAGTGCACAGAAATAAACTTGCTATATTTATTATTATTGTTTGACTAATTTATTTATATTATCCTGTGATGTCTACATTCAGAAAAGTAATGCTGGATGTGGATATTTTCCAGGTAAATCTTAGCGGTGAAAATTTGTTGAGGTCTGCCAGGAAGGACTCGAGTTGCTGAGTGGTGCTGGTCCAGATCATAAAGATGTCATTGATGTATCTGAACCAACAAAGGGGCTGTTTACAGTTTAATGTGGGATCCGAACCATGGTGGAGGCCTAGCATTCCACACATTCACAAGTTGTGATTAATACACGTCTTGTCAGAGGTGAAGGAAGGGTTTGGCAATCAGCTAACTCTGTGCCGAGACCGAGGATTGAACTTCGGACCCTCTGGTACAGAAGTCTGACACCTTACCCCTAGACCACAAGGTCACCTAATATTTATTAAGGGAGCGTGAAAGTAAAACATCTTCAATACCCACTTCTGTGGACGCACGGTCTAAGGCGCCACTCGCACAATAGACTAGACTGCCGATGACGGGGAGATTAGAGTTAGATTCCCTGTTGGGTAGACTACAGGTAGTTTTCTCTAAATAATTTTCCACTCTCACTTCACGTAAATGAGGATAAAAACTTCCTCTAAATTCAACCTTCCCCATCCTTACATTTTTTATTCTTTTATTAGCACCACGTCTTATTACCCGTTTGGAGGGTTTAATTGAGAGGAAATACACCCGCATTTGTGTGGAAGAAGCGTGGAAAACCACCCTCAGTGCACTCAACCTGAATTGAACCCTGATATCCCTGTCTTCGGCAGTCTAGTATAACACTACGTTAGACTACGTAGGCTCCGAAGCAGGTCTAAAATAAAATTATAGTGCCCAAAAAGTTGCAATTAGCCCAGTTATGAAAGTCAGTAGCCAACGGATCCCACAAGTAGCCGAACTCACTAATTTCGCCTATTCTGGCAACCCTGCGCCGAACCACCAACTATATCTGTGCATTCGCCATTGGCGTCGCTGTACGCAGCTACAAACTATCTCCCGGGACTTGGCGAGACTTGCTTTGATAAGGTGTTTTGTCACTCCTAAATGTAGCTGAATTAAAAATAATAAAAAAACTGTTGGTGAGCCACTGCTTGCTTCCATCTTATTACCTCAGGAAATGTCTAAATTACGGAAATATATACAAATATCGAACAACCTCCGTATAATATTATTACTGTACATTGCATATTCATTACTGGTCTTGGCTATAAAAATATTACTACGATAATGGTGTAAGCAGGAATAACTACAAAATTCCCAAAACAATCCCATTTAATGTACAAAAAATTACTTACATGATTTTACAATAGATTTGATTAATTAACGATACCAGCGTTGAATGTATATAGTATATACTTTCAACGCACAGGGCGTCAAGTAAAGAATGTCCCACCATCTGTGCCAAAGTATGATAAATACTGTCTTTGATTCGCTCACTATGCACAAACAAGCAATATAAAGGCAAAGCAAGTCAGAAATACTAAAAAACTAGGGAGATCTTGTTCTACAACTTATTGCATGGTATAAAACTCATAGTAAAGAAAAGTATTTAATGAGCCTCACTTACTCCTAAGCTCCAAAATATTGGTTTCGTCTACTTGGGCAGTTGTGAAAATACCGAAAGATACCCTAGATCTTACCTCTCTCTTCCCCCACCCTCTCAAGAGAGCTCATAAATATATTATCCTAAAGTACTGACATCGCACTCTCCTTTTGTTTGCTACTATTACTGTTATGATGTAAATAGTACCTTTGACCACAAAAATACATGATTGGAAGGAAATATCAATTATTCCAACTTTGACACTTACGAAGAAGACCGAGAAACTCCTTGACAATAAATATTATTTTTTTCAAATCAAAGTTTATCAACAGGATCCAGAATAAATTTCCAAAAAAGTGATTAAAAATAACTATAGAATGCTTGAAATGATTTGACACCAGATTCTGCGGTAAAGGAGAATTTTGCCACTAAAAAGTCACTATCAGAATTTTGATGTCAACTACGATACGAATTTGAATTTTTGTCAGATAGAGTGAAAATAATCCTTCTTCTCTTTGCAATAACTTATTTATGTGGATCAGGATTCTCTGTCTATGTGGCTACTAAAACAACGTCTCTGGTGGGTAGAGCCTTAGACACAGCTATGTCTCTGGTAGGTAGAGCCTTATAAACAGCTATGTCTCTGGTCAGTAAAGTCCAAGACACTGCTGTGTGTCTGGTGAGTAGAGCTTAAGTCACTGCTATGTCTCTGGTGGGATCAGCCTAATACAATTGATATGTCTCTGGTGGTTATAGCCTAAGACACTGCTGTGTCTTTAGTAGGTAGAGCCTAAGACACCTCTATGTCTCTGCTGGATAGAGCCTAAGACAATTCTCTGTTATTGTTGGGTAGGGTCTAAGACACTGCCATGTTCTCTGGTGATTAGTGGCTTAAACACTGCTATGTAGATGTTGAGTAGATCCTAAGGCAGTGCTACAACACTGGTGGATAGAGCATAATAAGGTTCTTCTATGTCTCTTGTGGTTGTAGGCTTAGACACTGCTTTATGTCTGGTTGTTCTAGCCTTATGTCATGGTGAGATCAGCTTAAGTCACTGAAATGTCTCTGATAATTATAGTTTAAGACAGTGGTATGTCTCTGGTGGCTATAACCTAAGACATTGCTATGTCTCTGATGGCTATAGCATAAAATACTAAGATGTCTCTGATGAGTAGAACTTAAGACACTGCTGTCTCTGGTGAGTAGTGCCTAAGACACTGCTATATTCTGGTTAAGAGTACCTAAGACACTGCTATGTGTCTGGTGAATAGAGTCCAAGACTATTAGTCTATATGTTTAATTAATCTATACCAAATTGTACCCAAATTGTTTCACAGATGGCTGCTTCAGTTATTTTGTGACTGCAAAATAAATAGGTCTAGTACCAAGTATAAGAAGAATAAGACACTTCAACAGGTATTATTAATTTAAGTAAATCTCATTCTATAAGTACCTACATAATTTGGCTTAAAGACGGTAAATGTTATGTTAGTTGTTTTTTGTCCGAGGAACAAAATAAATCTGGTTTTTAATATCAGAAGAGTACGAAATACCAAGAGAATGTATTCATATCAGTTATTTAGTAGATTTCTATCTCAAAAACAAGACAAATCTGGTTAGTAGTATTAGGATAATATGTACACCAAGCGATCATTATATAATAGGACATATTTTTGATACCAGCTCAACTTTCCTTTGATAGACCTTTATCAATATATATCTTATGCACTAGTTTAACAGATTAAAGGTATTACCTGTCTCTACCCAAAGTTCAAATACCTTATATACTGTACTGCAAAATTTTATGACTTGTATCTATATTTATTACTAAAAAAATAGAATTAATAAAAAAGTTTGTAGTAAAGTAGGTCCTGATCACCTTACTTACTATTTGGATATATGATGGGACTTGAATGATTAAAAAAGGTTTATTTGAGGTTTTTAACATGCACTTTCTGAACTGATTATATCAGCACATGACCATAAACTATCTTAAATCTAGAACAAATAAAAAAAAAGGTCCTCGGCCATTAATTTACTAGTGTGAAAGGAGAAACCCACATTTCAAAAATGACACATTTTTCAAACATGGCATGAATTGAACTTGGTACTCAGCAGCTCAGCAGACAAACATGTTATCAACTGAACTAAAGTGTTGAATGACTAGAGTGTATAATTTCGATGTAAACACTACTTGAGAACACACATATACAGTCAGAAGCGGATCTACACTATAGGCCCATTAGGTATGGGCTTAGGGGCGGCGACTTTAGGGGGCGACACATTTTGGATAACATTATTTTTATTTTTACCATAATATTGTGTTTAGTAATTATGTTTAAAAATTATTGACTAACTTTATCGGAATGGTTCAAGTTAAAAGTCAGACCGACAATATGTATTTATAAATAATTGTACTTTGCAATCGCTTTGTAACTGAGGTCAATCTTCCCTTCTTCATGATGTTAACTCAAGCTACTATAGGTCATCTACATTGACATGCCTGATTATCTTTTGTAGAAATCTTTTCTGGAATACTAACTTCCGCCCCTCGACTCCCCCAACACCTATTTCCACGGAAATTTTCTAAAGCTTTTGACAAAATAAAATTGTCTAGGGGCGCAAACATTTTAAATCCGCCACTGTATACAGTGGGAATAACATCTGGCTTCTGAAAGATCTGTGACAGCTTGTGGGTGAATTAGCACCACTGTACAAAGGAAACTCTTATCGTGGATATAATTGTTTATCAGCCCAACTATCCTGTATCTACAAAATATCATTGTGAAAGATAGATTTTGCACTTAAGTAAAAGAGCTTGGTTTGATGAGACAACCACAAAATATTGTTCCCTTATTTCTCTTTCTCTGTTCTCTTCTTTGCATATTTGGACTCCACCCTAAAATGTTCTAATAAAATTATTGGATGGTAATGACATAAATTTAAAATACAAACTGTGCCCCATCCTCTACTTTTTTTTATTCCAAAAGCTACTATATTACTCTTGTTGTTTCTGTTAAAACTTTCCACACCTTCCATTTATGATATCTTGGTACACTCATGGTTCTGGAAAGGACTCTTATGGACCGATTTCTTAATTTATATTATTATTAGCACCACGTCTTACTACCCATTCGGATTATACACACTTAATTTATAATAGTTGGTAAAAATAATGGTGATATCAGGCATAGCTACTTAAGTAATGCTAGAGCATAAATTGTTGAGAGATAAACAAAAACAATTTGGTTAACAGTGAGCTTGACCATTATGTTTCTTGGGTAATAATATACTTTTCGGGTAATAATATACCTTTCGCTTCAAACACACTTCCAAGATATTTTACGCTCTGTACTTTTCTCAGCTCTACTTCATAAAAATCTATAGCTTTAATAAGCCTTATTCTCTTGTAAAAATAGCATCCAAAATATAAAATAGCAATGACAAGAATTTTTCTCTCGATATACTGTCACTTAATAATAGGATTAAAAGTAAAACTCAAAATTTCAAACAAATCAAGATTATATCAGTCCTTTTTTTTCTGTACATGGATACAGGTTACAATCTTAAATATCTACATGAAAAAATGTCATATGTCAAAAAAAAAAAAGTTTTAAGTTAAATCAGATAATTATATTTTAGGTATGAGAAAATGTAACCAAACCACAGATAAATAATTTTTTGTTTGTAAATTACAACTACGGTCAACATTAGTTGTCAAAAGGAGAGGGATTATAAAACTTATTATTCACAACTCTTTAATGAAGGTTAATAAAATAGCTCCAAGATAAAAATACATTTAATGAGAAATCACCACAACATTATGCTTACAGATCACATATGGTGATAAAAATCTGATTATTTTTCTTGTACTGTGACTTATAGCACTTTGTGTGAAATATTTTGTAATAATCCTGCAATAAAAATACATTTTATTATTATAATTATAATTGGTGAAAATGGAAAGCCAAGTGAATTTCTTATAATTTTAATTATAATCTGAATTAATATCATAAACAGGCATAGTATTTGAAATTACCCAGGGTGTCCATACAACACTTTTCTTTGCTTCACGCAAATAGAAAAAAATAATCTCATTTTATTTCTTAAGACCCAGTTTTTTGTAATTTGAGAAATTCTAATCAAAAATTTAAAATTCCAGAATTCTGCGTGTGTTCGCTCAATGCTCATAGCAGACAAACAAACTCTTCATTTTATTAATATAGATAGCTAATGTGCAAACATTAATATATATATAATTGATTTAAATAAACAACTGATATATATACAATTTTGAAGCAAAGTAAGGCTTATACATAATATTAATGATCTTATATATATATATATATATATATAATCATTAACACTATGTATAAGCATTACTTTGCTTCAAAATTACACAATATATACAATTTTGAAGCAAAGTAAGGCTTATACATAATATTAATGATCTTATATATATATATATATATGTGTGATCATTAATACTATGTATAAGCATTACTTTGCTTCAAAATTGTATATATATCAGTTGTTTATTTAAAATAATTAGGGATGGTACAGATTCGCTTTTCAACAAATTTGAGTCTTCACTTTATATACAAATCTCTAATCTTATAAAACATAAGCATAGCCCCCCCACATTGGTTTGATTTTCCCTTCAATCTTAATTTTGTTCACATTCATTCTTTTGTTGTTAAGGAAAATAGAAATTGTAGCAAACTGAAAAGTTTTTTTTTGTTATCGTGTAAAATCAAATTTTTCTAGGTGATAAATTAATATTCGGGGTCTGGCTTTCAGGTTTATTCTATAAGTATGTTGGGCTAAGCCACTAGGTTGCTTTATAATATCTAAAATAAAAGAAATAAAAGTTTAAAAGCTTTCTTTTTTTAATCTCGTAAGGATTTGAGGATTTGAAGGAATAATATCTAAACACAATGAATAAGAACATTTTTGAGATTAAATATGTTAGTATACGCTTATTAAATATTGCTAAGTAAGAACGAAACAAATTTGTTTGAAACTTGTTAATTTATCAATTAATAATTTGAAAATATCAATATAAAATAATTTTCCTAAAAGTTTTAACTCAAACCACTAGAAATTATATGATTTAAGCATATAACGGCACTTAAAGTGTTTTGATTATGTTTGTTAGATTTCTATTGATATCTTTTATTCCAAAAATAATAAGAAACACTTGGCTTTTCATGGACAAATTAGAGGGCTATATTTTGGTCTCGATAAAACTAGATGTCACCTATCTGATGAATTTGTAAAAACATTATTTGAAAAAAAAAAGAATAATAATAAACTTCAATAATTGCTGTATTAATTTTAAATTAGATGTATGTATGCATTTCGACTTGCGACACCAAACAATTTAAATACACATTACCCATTTAAAGCATAAATAAGGTGACTCAAGATTATGTTTCAATGTATCTGTATTCTAACATTCTCCTGAGGCACCTTTAAGATTATATATTTTGAAATGCATAACAAGGGCCAGGCCAAGTATAGTAAGAATTCATCCATACATAGGCCTATAATAAGGTGACTGGATCTTAAAAGTTATTAAATGTGATTTTGAAATATTGGTAAAACACTAAATAGAAAATACAATAACCAATTAAGATAACACTATTAATAAGAGTTGCACTAAAAACAACCATTTAATTATTATTGTACTTAAATGTTTCAAAGTTGAATAATACTGTGTTATTATTGCTTCATAGATATTATATTTCCTAAATATGTCGATATACATATATTTGGCACTTTTTTGTTGGCAATGTGAAACGTTTATTTTGGTGGAAAAGAAAACGATTGACTTAGGTAATGAAATTATTAACAGTAGGCCTATAGTTTAAATTACACTAGTTTACTATTACTATTTTTAAATGACGATTTATCTGAGACATTCTTGAAAAAGTTATTTGAATTATAAGAAAGATACATAAACACTACCTACTGTACTTTTGAAGCGTTTTATACACTCTTTGGTATAAATTATTTCAGACAAAATCATCAAATACATAAGACATTGTTTATGAAGACCAAATATACATACATATTAAGCAGACGGCATAGATAGTCTTAAATAATTTTGATTACTTTAAGATAAACAAACATGATTTAAAAAATGAAGTTATCATTGCATGGTTGATAATATACAGAATGGTGCTGTAAGAAAATGACATGTTTACACATCTTATAGAGATGAGTTTTGTGCTTTTCTTTTTCACATTTTCTGTAAACTCAGTAAACGTTTTTAATAAGAGTCATCTACTTGTTTGTGAGAATAACTAGATTAATTGTGACAGTTAGTTTCTTGATTTTAAAACTTCCAGCTCAATGCTCATGAAATAGTATATAGCGATCTTAAAGCCCCATCTACAGAATCTGTACGTCCAAGTCTGTGATCCATAAGAAATTGATGCCACAGTTTCAGATTGCTATGTCTACAAAGTACTGATCCATATCCTTATCCAGGTTCGTACTCCATAGAAGTTTGTCAACTCAAACTTTCTAAGGACTAGTTTATACAGAATACCAATCAAAGTTATGTGAATATGTGCATGCACATCAAAATAAAACCATAAATTGCAGTGAAAAGATCTATTGCTAAATATAAGTTTGGTAATTCAAATTGTGATATAATTATATATATTGCGATTGTACCTAACCTAAATTTCAAGTATTTTCTGGACTTTTTTTCAAAAAAGATGTTTTAGTTTCTTTTATTGACGATTGCTCCTTGCTGTGGACAATTTTCTTTCAAAGAGTTTTATTGAATGAAGTATATGACTATCTTATTAGTTCACGGTCATATGATTAAGGATATGGACTGTGTGGACACAAATACAATCTCTACGGACCACAGAGTACGGACCTACAGATTCGGAGTTTGTAGAAGTGGCTTTACACTGTTGTTAATTTGGGTAAATGTGTCCATTATTTTTTCTGTATGGATTGTCAGTGTTTGTATCAGTACCGTGATGTAGCGATGTTTTATCACTCAATACTCTAGCATAACTCAATCACTATTTCTTTAGCAAATTATCAAGTTTTCAGTGCTCAAAACTAGGTTTTTAAAACTATCTCCATTGAGTTAAAACAAACAGCGCTTTTGTATACAAGTGTCATATTTGTTGATGTGGTGTGTGCCATCCTGCCATTAACCTCTGTTAAATTGCTTATATCATTGTAGATAAAAAATGTACCATTAGAAAAAATATATTATGTCAACTCTGAATCTACTTTCATTAAAAATTAAATCTTTCTTACGCTTGACATAATATCGGACACCATTATCAAGTCCCTAAAATGTAACACCACCCCGGGAAATCCTGCCGAAGGCACTTCAAATTTATTTTATTTCAGAAAATGTTCAAAGACACGATTTTATAAGATGTATTTTGACTGCTCACAGTTGGATAAGCTACTGAATATGGCATCATCGGGAACACATTCACAACTGATCTAATCTATCTTGAAATACTTAACGACTCATCAAGTGACTCGATTGACAAGACAGACAACTCTTAACTTAAAATATTTACCAGAAGTTATTCAGAGTGAACCTTTAAAATAAATGTAAAAAAAAAAAAGAGTTCATAATGTTTTTTGGTACCATTCTGTATAGAATTAACTAAGATAACTTTAATAATTTTAAAATAGGGTCTAAAAATGTTCATGTTGATATATAAGCAAAGTTCAAGTCACATTGGCTATTTAATACCATTAAAAATAGATGACTTGTGATTTCCAAAGTCTTGTGTTTCATGTAGAGCAACAATATTAAGAAACCAATGAGTGTTTTGTTTTTCTTTATTATTTTAATAATCTGAGTAAAGAAATAAATCTTCAGTACATAGTGAAACATCAAACCGGAACATTATGTAGTCGTTGATTCTGTTCAATGAATAGTATTATGCAGTATGGGGTTTGTAGAATGTGCATATATATTATCATCACACATTGTTGGTAACATACAAGTAAATGTTTAACAATTACTACGGACACAGCAACTTCATAGCTTTCACTTTTTGTAACGATTATTATTATAATAATTATTATTGAAAGTTATAACACATATTACTCTTGAGTCAATTAAAAGCATGTATCATTTAAAATAACAGATTATTGTGCATAAAAATATACACACCCTTTTATAAAAAAAAGGAAGCAATAAAATGTAATATTCGAAGATGTACAAATTTTGGGATTTCTTATTTTAAAATTCTTATTTTTTTAATTGCTTCAAGTTTTTTTTCCTTATAGTTTATACACATCTAGTTAAGACCACAAAGTACAAACCTATAACAGCAAATATCTCGACTAGTACCGTTGAACACTCTGGTAAATTGGCCTTACCTACGTACAGAAATAGTAAAAATTTTCTCATCAACTAGAAAGTCAAAAATCTTGCAATAAGTTGTAAAATAATGTGGATAGATCTTGAGCTATATATAATACAGTTTAGTCTGGCATAGCAATATTATTGAGTCTTTAATAAATGTGCTATTTTCATGTTTCATTTAATGCAGCGCATGAATCGAGGTACAAACAAAAACATTGTCCCCTGGAGCAGGCAGGGTGCAGGTGAACAGATAACGCGCTATAATGTGGGATGAGCACACAATCATAAGGACAGAGTAAGTCTTGGAGGGGGTGGGGGTGAAAAAGGCAGCCCTAAGGAAGAAATGCTGCCACCCTTAGGACTAATACATACATCGATATAAATGAGTCAGCTTATTGCATGCTTAATTCCCTAGACATTACGCCACACATGATTTATCATTCATAATACATGTCATTTTGGCAGAAAAACTTAAGTACTAGAGTAAAAGTCCAGTCAACTAGAAAACTCGGGTCGGAAAGGGTCGCTCGAGTGTCATGGCTTGTCACGATTCATGAGATCATTTTATTACGTAACACAATGTCCCTTTCTTTGCTCTATTCTTTTGTTGGCACAAGAATACAAATCCAGGCACATGAACAATAGATTCATACTATTGATTGTTAAAAATCTACTCATATAATTAAAAACACTAGTTTTTTGACATCATCAGGTATTTTTTCTCCTTTTTTTTGTTTGAAAGACCACAGCAATATTACTTGATTGTTTTATGTTTTTGAAAAATCACACATAAATTCATCATAACGGCTGATGTATACAAGAATCCACACAACAATAATGATTTGTTTAACAATGAAGTGACTTTAGCACCTGATACATAACAACAAACACTGGTGAAGTCAACTGACAAGAGGAAACTAACTAACAACTCGCATTCACTAACAGTCAGCCTACACTTAGAAAACTCACATTTTTATTTCAATTATTCTTATAATATATTTTTTTTACATTATTAAAATGCTATGATTCACAATAGTTTGAAAAAACTTAAGGCTATCAATATAGCTTCAACAACAAACATAAAATATATATACTCCTTTATATTAAATAGATTTATTTGCCACTCGCCCTTTTTCCCACGATATCACTTATACATGCCAGAAGTTCTCAGTGAGGGTTGTCTTAACTGATGTGTGAGGGAGGGAGGGGGAGAGGGTAACGAAAAGGAAGAAAACTCAGTATTCCACCTGTCAGCTGACCTTTACATAGTTCAAAAAGACACAAGATAATTTTATTTATCACAACACAGAGCAACATATCTGGCAGCAAAACCCGAAAAGGAAGTGAATTTATTTACTTACACCTTAGCCAAGGAAAAATACACGATGAATACAAAGGAAAAAAATAGACAGAAACCGAATCTCCCCTCTCTCTCAATTATGGCAAACTTGCTGCACAGCACACGCTTGCATGCGTACGTACACACATGTCAGCACGCATGCATGCTATATTATAATCTGCTCTGTAACTATTGCTTGCTTGCACCTTGTTTGTCCCTGCTGCCAGGCGTGGAAAACATTGTGATGATGTCACGACCAGAAATCGTCTTCATTTTAGAGTCTGGGTAACTTGTTTTTCATCAATATTATTGTGTATCTATTTGTTTTTCCCCAGTCACAAGGCACTTTACTTTTATACGTGTTTTGTTCTAAACTCAGTACAGCAAACGCATCTGCACTTTTGTAGTTATATTCTTAACAAAAAGTAAAAGATAAAACAAAGGTACGTATATATTACTATATACATATCCTATAATAAATATAAGAGATTACGTATAACAAAATTGTTTTTCAGTGATGAACAATGAAAAACAAACGGGCAAGAAACAATGCTCTCTTTTTCCAAGTAAAACAGCAAAACGTGTATCAGAACATTTAACTAATTCTACAAGACATAATGAGATAATACTGTCGTTTTGAGGCCCATTTCCTGCCTCAAGTCAGAGTGGCTACTCGGCTCCAGTGAATCTCGACTTGATCCAGTGTATCCGTTAGAGCACTCTACTTTAAAAGAAAATATACCATTCAAACACATAAACAACCGGCAACAAACACCTTGAGAGATAAATTAAACCACTCCCCAAGAAATCCTGTGGCACATATAACAATTTGTTAATCGGAGAATGTATTAATAAATTGTAAGATATAGTGTTTATTTTTAAATAAAAGGAGGCATAAAGGGGAATGACAAACATGTAATTAACAGTGGATGGAAAAGGTTGAAAGGTTTTTAAATTGTCATTTATTTAAGTGGAAGGAAAGAAGACATGACACTAATGCTGGCACTGCTATGGCATCAACTCAACTCCACCCAGTCACACCTCAGGGGTGGCGTCCCCCGCCTCCCCCAATGGTTGAGGACACGCACATGGCCCTACCCAATGTCTGCTCGGCTGCCTCCATTTTGTGAGGGTCAAGTTTAGGTTTCTTGGGCTCTGCATCAGGTGGCCTGTGTGATTTCATGTGGGCGCTGCGACTTTTCACCTTGTTGAACACTCTGCAATAAGTAGAAGGCATCAACTTATTTAAAGAAACAATTAAAAATGGCAATAAGTCATATTAGTAAAATAAAAAAATTAGTTTAATTCCAGTGATGCCTTGATGTTACATATGCATTAGAATTTATGAAAATTGTGTTTAAATTTTGTTTACATTGCAACCTTAGTTTAAAAGAAAACAGATTTTAACAGCGTATGTTTAAAATAGTTTTACTGATAATGAACTTAACTAAACTAAATTTAAAAAAGAAAACATTTGGGAAGAAAAAATCTTTACCTATCTATATATAAACAGCGGAAAGAGTTTTTTTTTTCGCAACTAACTATTGTAATGTAGACTAAGAATTATTTAAAATTTAGAGGATTATGTTTTTCAAGAGAATTTGAATTTTCTTTACCAAGAGCAAGTTTTTTTTACACATAAGCATATAAATAACATTAACTTTTGTTTAGATAGCTCTTTGCACTTTAATGTTGTACTTTAGTAAATAGAATCACCTTTGTGACAGATACAATACAAGTGGGGAGTATAAAAAAAATTAATAGAAAGTAAACTCTTTTTTTTTTTTGTAAGCGAAAACTTGAATATTATCATATCCTCTACTTTGATATTTAAATAAATCCAACTTTAACACTTTTTGGAGGAATGTTTTCAAATTTAACAGATATATTTTTATGTATAATGTTAGTAAACATTATTTAACAGTCCAATGATGCATTTTTTATTAAAAAAATCTTTGACTAAAAATACATGCTATATCTTAAATCTACTACTGTCAAGTGATCGAAATTTTAATCCAATAATTTCCTGTAAAAGTTAGTCATAAAGATAGTTTTTTAATGGGAGAAATAGTAAAATAGATGTACTGCCAAAGTTCTGATTTGTAAGTGTTAAGAGTAGAAATATCCCAATTCGAAAAACAAACCAATTTTAATTCATAACACGTGATATGGGTACAAGCACATCTTTAATCACCATTGCAACTTCCCATTCAATGCTGTTCTAAAAGAACTAGCTTCACAAACTATTATATTAATAAAAAAACACAAAACATTTAAATTTGTAAACAAATTTAGTGATCAAGATAAAACTAGTGCATTCATACACGTTAAGACTTGTATAAACATATATAATAATTGAATAGCTCTTTAGAATGCTACCAGTGGTGTTTGGTTAAGGTTTATTAAAAAAAACAGCATGATTAATTCATTTTCTTGGGGCAAGTTTTAAAGTCGACAAACTAAAGGGCCTTTACTGGACAAAAATATGCCTCACTAGTCTATACAACTTGCTATGCTCTGGAGCTATTCAATAAGGAGAAAAAAACACCCGACACAAATCATAACTTATAAAAGAAATTTAGAATTTATACATACATGCAAAAAAAAATAAAAAATCCAAACTTCCAATAGCTGTGTAATAAATATTTTATTTAGGAACGTGCATAAAGGTAGAGGAATGATTGATAGAAACAAATAGAAGAATTATATATATATATGGCTTACACAATGAAAAGCATAACAAGTATATGTCACTGGACAAAGAGGAAAACTTGTCGCTTAAGGGTGCTGTATGAAAGATTACTTAGATGTGTTGCAGCTGTTTAGAAATCTGTGTTATTTAAGAAGCTGTTTGATATTTTAAAATGTTATTTAAAACAAAATGTAGGAGAAAATTATCCACAGGTTTCTGACAAGTTAAGAAATTTAAATTTTGAGTTTAAAGTAAAAAAAACAAAAAACAATTCAACGGCACTTTATGCAGAAATTTGAACTTCTGAGATCAAAGCAAAAGGTTAGAAACTTAAATCTAAACTTTCTCTATCAAATAAACTTTTGTTTTGTTAGGGTTGCAGCAGAAAATTTTAAGATGTGAAATTGTTTTATAGGGTTATATGTAAGTTACCACACTATAACACATACAAAAAAATTAAATTTAAAATTTAAACATTTGACCTAGTCTGAACTTACGCCTACATTTTGGTGAAAACTATATTAAAAAATATCAAACCACTTCATAAATAATGTGAGTTTTCTAAACTTCTGCAACACTTCTTGGTGCTCTCCCTTAAGGTGGGAGTGTAGGGAATGTGAGAGAGGGCAGTGTTTTTGCCGCTTTTTTTTAAAAAAACTTTTTTTTTGCTAAAATAAATAAAATATTTCTCCAGTAGAGATGTAATTTAATTTCCTTTAAATGGTGATCTCAATAGTTCTTGAATATCTGTCAAGAGTGTCCTAGAATTTCGTGACAACTTTTCCCCTTCATTTAAACAGTTTCTCATCAAATGATAATATGTTCATGACAGATATTCACCAACTGTTAAGGTCACTATCTGAAGAAATTTGAATTCTATGTTTCTACATGAGCAATATACAGTATGATTTATTCTGGCCTAAAAATGTTTAAATACAAAAACTGCAAAAACACTAAGTTTTTCTCATGTCCACTATAATCTCACCTTAGAGGAAACTATTTGTTTCACCTCTAAGGTGAAACCTTGACATCTTTGTCCATTGGAAGAGTCTCAATTTTTATTTTCACTTTAAAAGCCATATTGAATTTATCACTAACTTGAAGGGGTGTGGGAGGGGGAATTCTCCCTTTGAGTTGAGTTTGAACGAACACATCAGGTTTTAGTTATGTTCACTTAATAAAGAACAGTGCTACAAGTATTTTGAGTCGAATTTTTGTAATAGATAAATGCATAAATCATAAACTTAAAGTACATTTTTAGCTAAATTTAACATAGCTCTACATTATATTATACATAGGTAATTTTTTGCCAGAAAAAAGAAGAAAGAGGGAGGGATTACTTATTATGAACAATTTTAAAATGCACAAAATCATCTCATGTATTTCGCGTTTGGTATTCTGCGTTTTCAATTTTAGGAAAACTTTCAAGTCAATTTCAAACAGCCACCAAAATTCGACTCAAACTAAAGTTTTCTAGTAAGTTCACACACACTTACTAGTTTATCTATTGTCCTTTTCTGCATTACTTTTCACATGTTTAATCACACCTCAACAGTAGAAGAAGCTTTAACTTATTTTATTATATTTAAATAGAGTCATTAATGATTCAGTTGGTATTCCTACCCTTATCTGATGGAGGACAGGGCCGGATTAAGGCATGAGCTTTAGGGGCTACAACCTAGGGTTCTACTCCAGGGAGGGCCTCCAGAATTAATGAAAAGTTATTTCATTTGTGAACGATGAATCAAAGTTTATGTATTCTAATTAAATTAGCTATTTAAAAAAGGGCTCGATTAATATACAGCTTATATATTTGTAGTAAACATACTACGGCAAAAAGAAACACTTTACAGCATAAGTATACATATATTTTGTATTCTTTAACTTTTTATTTAATTTTGAAAATATTATAGGGGTCCTCACAGTATCTGTAGCCCAAAGGCCAACAAAATCTTAATCCGGCCTTGATGGGGGACATAATAAATGGCACCTTGTCCCATGTTGCCACCACTCAAGTCACGACGAGAAGTGTCCCACTTGATTCAAAACACCGAGGGTTGGAGAGTCCCGAGATGCGAGTTAAAATCAGGCAGTCCAGGGTAGATGGGGATGGGGGGCACACCAGGCAAACAAGAGCCGCTGAGATGGACAGATTTACCTTCGCGCCCTGATCATTGTTGGCCGTTTTCTTTACCCGAAAGAAGCTCATGTTGGTCTAAACTTACTTCCCACATATCTTGCAAGGAAATTCCTCGAGAAGGTCGCCAAGGGCAGGGGGTGTTGCGGTCGCTGGCCGCTTGTCCGGGGTGGGAGAACGGCCACACACACCCCCACCGTGGATACGAATATGACCATTCAGTGCGGCCCGTGAGTTGAAACTCTGTTCATTCAAACACAAGAAATATAAATTTAATAAATAATATAATAGAGAGTTTTACATCAATTTTATTAATTTTGCTACTAAATTAAAATATTTATATTAAAATTCCAGTTATATAATCAAACCTTTGTATTTATGAGAGTAAAAAACTGCTTTCAAATATATATTTTAAGTTGCACAACTTTATTAAACTCCACCCAAAAGTTTTAAACTTATTTGAACAGAATTTCTGTTTTCTTGTAAAATAAATTCTTAAATATTTTAGATAGTAAAGCTATAATTTATCTTAACACATTGTCTCATGGCTTAGAGGATTTCATAAATTTTCTGGTGCAGTCCCTGTGGATGTAAATTAATCTTGATTAGGTAAGTGTGTTAGTCATTAGGTTTTTGCTCAAAATATTTGTAGGTGGTTGTGTGTTTAAGATGGAGATATAAGTGACGCGAGAAAAGGTAAGTGTTCTTGTAGATTTTATATCAAGACATTCTATTTTGATCAAAATAAATAAACTATTGTTTCAGTTCAAACATAGAGTCTAATTTTCTTCAGTGATATAAACATTTCTTGAATATCTGTCAAGTTTGTCTTGGAATTTAGTGACAACTTTTTCTCTTAATTTAAGAAGCTTGTCATCCAATGTCGCTATGTTCATGACAGATATTCAAGGACTATTGAGGTCACCATGTGAAAGAAAATTAAACCCTATTTTTGTATTGAGGCAATGTTTTATTTATTTTGGCCAAAAAATCTTTTGCTAAATAAATTGCAAAAACATTGATATTTTCTCGCATTTCATACAGCCCCACCTTAATTGGACGCTAGGCCTTAGCAATGCAGACATATGATGGCTTCTTAAAGTTAGCAGGCACTGCCTTACTATTTTTACTATAATATTATGATAAAAGACATGTCTTAAGTTATTTATTAAGTTTCTGAGACCAAAGAAATCTTAGGTAGGCCTACTCATCTCATGGCTTATACCATAAACCGTATACGGTATATTAAATAGACAATCATCCTTGAAACAAAAAATGTGTCAAAAGTGCAGTCTACAGGTCAACCGCAGCTGCAATTTTGGTCGATCGATTATGCAGTGTCATGCATCAACTTAAAAGTCAAGTGTTTAATGAGAAAATACTTTTTTCAGGGAAATGATGTATTATGTGGTTTTATGAAAGACTCAGTTTCAGTGTGTGAAAAGACTCTTAAGTTCTTATATGCGATACAGTTTTACTATTAAAACATAAAATGGGTTATTGATTTTTTTACCACAAATAATAACAAATAATATGACCCTATGGTTCTGTAGTAGCTCACAAAGGATTTTCCTTCTCTAGAGTAGATACTTAGGTCAAAAAGTCTGGCCACTCCGCACTAGATAATATCAAATTTGGATAGGGCAATCACTCTTCCATTTCCAAATAACCATTGTTCATTTGTTGTACAGTAAAACCTCACTAATATAAAACCAAACTACATTTATTTTACATTTAAAGTAATACAAACATAAAATAAAGCATAGAAAATAAATTAATATATACATTACTTACAGGATATGTTGGTCCTTTAGTTTGACTTTACTCAGCACATGACGATCTTAGTTCATCCACACTCACGTCACTTGCCATACTAACAGGTTTGAAAAAAATAGTGATCTTTTGTTTTCTGCCACAATCCTTCAACCAAGCTTTTTCCCTGGCTTTTATTAATTTATTATTTTTGAAAAAGGGCTGTCCAGATTAAGTGAATTCCAGTTTAACAGGTTTTGAATTAATGAGGTTCTACGTTTTTTTTTTAAATATGGTAAAACAGTTTCACTGTACTTGAATCCACTGTTTACTAAAGTATAATCCAGGAAAGAATGCAGTCCGATGTAATGTATGGTTCAAACTGTACTATCTATCTAACTTAGGTATTATTTAGGGGGATCGGGTGAGGGACCACCATTTTGAAACAAAATGTATACAAATACTTTGATAAAAGATTAGCCCAACATTTACTTACTGCTGAGCAATCCGGATATTCACAGACAAAGAGTCTGGTTTCCGAACTTGTTGACACCAGCTCGACATCATTGGCCTGAAAGGATAATTACTAATAAATGGGATATCAATATTCTGCAGCTAAAGAATTATGAGTAAAAGGACTCTTGATTATCTGTAATTAATTAAAGGGACATTTGTTTTTATCGATGCGTCTTATTACCCATTTGGGTGGTACATCTGTCTACTAATTACTTAAATGTGTTAGGTAGGAGGAAGGTTGGATTAAGAGTATGTGTACTCGCATTTGTTAGGATGGAAAATGTAAAACCATTTATTAAAAGCCACACTCAGCTAGTACACCCAACTGGGATCGAATCCTGATCTTCCGATCATTGAAAGTCTAGTCTATTGAGAAAGTAATACCGCAAACCATGTGGCACCAAATCAATTAGAGGGACAAAATTAAATGATAATCTAATTTAATAGTGAATATAATATCTAGTCACATCAAAAACTAACACTTCCTTTAGAAATAAGTTCGTTTATAAAAATAATTTCTGAAGTTTGACAAATTACAGGTTTAAAAGAGAACCCTCAGCACTCTTTAATTTGCCCTCGAAGTATGTTCACATGTAACAAAAAAAANAAAATCTTGATGTATACATGGATAAGCTGCAAATTCGATGATATGAGCATGATTGAGTTTTTATACTAAATTGGTTGCTGTTAATATGACGCACACCAACTTTGTAGTTGTGATTAATTTATGAATAGATAGATTAATGAAATTTTGCTTTCCCAAGTCTATTAAATTTGAAAGTCAAATTCATTTCTTTATTAATTTCTAAAAGTAAATTTGCAATAAATAATCATATCCAAATATAAAATTAATCTTACAACAGCTAATTGAATGTAAGTGAAATGTTTATTTCTTACAGGAATGCTATATCGAGGCTCCTCCATTTTAATATCATCAAAATCATAGTCTGCATTCTGTCTTCGTCTAATCAGACGTAACCTTTTGTACTCCTCGGGACAAACTTTCTTCCAAAGGTAGTAAAACTGGATACACTGTTTTATCGTCTTGGAGCCAATCTGAAATTTGTCAACAGTTCGTACAACTTTTTACTCTTATCATGCTTTGGCAATATAAATATTAACAGCTTAAATTTACATATGTAAGCCTATATTCAATTTTGGTCATTTCGTGCGGCTGTGTTCCTTACAAATTAATGTTAACATGATAAAACTCTGCGTTAATCGAATTATATGTTGTAAAAGTACTGTAATGTAGTAACTTAGAACAAAATCTGTTAAACATTTGCAATTTAACATTTTTTATATGCTATTTAGTGTCTAATGTTATATAAATATGAACAAATTAAAGAAAATACAGACTTCATTTAGTATATGAGAATATATATTCGGTTTGGCCTCACTTCGAAGTGAAATAAGTAAACTTCACAATCTTTATTGCCAAATATTGGCAAAACCAACTGTACTTTTACACTTTACTCATTTACTTAATAGCATTATAGTTGGAAAAAGGTACAGGAGAGGTGGCTAGAAACATGTGTGTTCGTCCTTTTTATATGTTTCTATTCACCTTTCCTGTACCTTCTTCCAAACATAATGCAATTGCCTCATAAAGCGAAAAGAGGTTTTCTTTTTAGAGGTGGATCATTTACTTAATACCCAATTGACCGACCACATAAATATTCAAGTGATACATTATAAACAAAACAAGTTAATAATGTGAATATATATTAGCTACCTCCTGTGCGATGCTAAGGAAGTCCTTGTCATGTTTCAGCAAGCCTTGGTGGAAGGAATCCATCTCATCCGCACTCCACCGATCGCTCTCACAGTAGTCGTATGCAAGCAAAGGGTGGCCCGAAGGTAAAAAGGGGGTAGGTTGCATTAACTTTAACATTGCCTCCTGAAACAACCACATATAAAACAAAAATGTTTGTGTGTATGGATATCAAATCTTGCAGATTAGGGTGGGCAGGACATGCAACACAAAGGAAGAAACTAGGACCAGGTTCAATGTAATCACAGGTAAGACTGATGGGAAGATACCAGTTGGAAGACTTTGACAGGACTAGAGGAGTAACATTAGAATAGAGCTGGAATAGAAAGGGTGTAATGAGGTGTACTGGATACAGCTATCCCAAGATAGGGCCAAGTGGCATACTGTTGTAAATGGAGCAATGAGTTTTCAAGTTCCTAATGCCATAGAGAATAAGCAAATAAATAAATAAGTGTGTGTGTATTTTTTCTACTCCACTATTTTACAAATCTGAATCTCGAATCTGAATTTTAATTTTACCCAAAGTCCTAAAATCTCTAATCCAAATATTAATATGAGAAAACATGATAAACACAAAAAGTTTACATTACAATATTAATTCCTAAGTTGCTTCTAAAAAAAACGCCATGTTGCAAGCCTGCAATCAAGCCATACCGACTGAGCGGCCACTGTCTGTTTCAGAAGATAGCCCCAACTTAAAAGAATAGAGGGTGTCATGTGGTCAGCACAACAAACGTTTCACCCATTAATCTCAAGTTTTCTACACTGTGCTGCAATTTTTACTAACAATGTATAGAAAAATATATGTTTTAAGCAACCTGGTAGACAGTCATGAGTTTTAGCAAGGTTATTAACCTGGTAGCCAAGCAGCCAGGGGAACCAACTTTAGTGTAGGTTTCTCTGGCCGAAAATAATAGGGTCATAAAAGCTTTTGGTTGGGGTTGTTTGTTTCCCTTGATTTGGACCACACAGGGTACACCACCGCTAACAGGACAGGAGAGCATGGCCATGTTTGATCACGAGGACCAACGCGAATGTTTTGCCAGCTAATTTCAAAATTCCAGGTTAGTCGGGTGATGTAGGACTCGTCATTCATATTTTTTTTTAACACACTTGATTCAGGGACGCTCTTATGTCAACTCTCAGGAATTATGCTTTGTAAAATATTTAACGGTACCACACGTTAGCCGTTCGGTTATTTCCCACAGGTATGATTGTTATAATGAAAGACCAGTTGTAATAATTAATAGTAGTTAAATTTCTGAACTTATACATTTTTCCTTTATGATGGAGCTAAGAAATTGATGTTTTGAAACTATAATAAATTTGGTGACTGCTACTTTCACACTATTCACACTATCTATGAAGTGAAATGCCAGAAGTAAATCACTCTATTAAATAGTAATTTAAATATATATGGTTTTATTAATTTAACCAACACAACGTATTCACTACACAATCTATACACAAACTATAATTTAAAAAGTAACCGTTAGTTCCATCCTGACCTCACTTCATTTGCTAAGACATTACGATCATATAGAGGTTGGCTTTGAAAGCGAGTGTGTTCGTTTGTGTTCATTTATGCACACAGCAACCGGAGCCAATACTTTTCATTCAAGTAGTTACAAATTCGTTTTTACAAGATTAAGTTTGACCACATTCCAGATCCAGTGATTCACAGAAAAATATAGAAACACCGAGGATCAAATCCGAGACCTCTAGATCTGTAGCCAGGAACTGTGACCACTAGACCACATAAGTGGTCGCTTCTGGAAGATTTAAATTGTAACAACATGTTAACATCTTTACTTATTATCCATTAGTCTGACACCTTAGCTCAGTGAGTAGCATGTCTGTCTAGTGAGCTAAGGGTCTTGGTTTCAATTCCTGGCATGGCCAAAAAATGTATCATTGGTGAAATGTGGGTTTCCCCCTTCACAATGATGAAATGACAGCCGGGTGTTGGCTGTTGTGTATGTTCTAGATTTGAGTTAGTTTATAAGTCGTTTACTGATATAATTATTTAGTTCAGAACATGCACGTTAAATACCTTGAATAAATGAAAATAAATATAATTCATTCAATGAAACATTCATATGTCCAGTTATCGAAGCGAAAATAATTATCTGTGAAGAATACTTTCTTCAACTCGACAGCATCGCTAGGCAAATTTTTGTGTCGTAAATTAATGTTCTGGTTTTTAAGTTTGTTTCATGTCATGTTAAAACAACGAATAGCAGTCAAAGGTCAAAGAGTCCTAAAATCTTAAACATCCTTTAGGATCCAAGGTAATTGAGGATTCAAAGGTATCATCCCTCGTCTTTTATCCAAGCATAATGTATCAATTTGGACACATACTAGAGAAAACCAAACCCCACATGTTAGGAAGTAAAGTATATCATAAAAAAAAAATCTTGGGGAAGTTACTCACATGAATGTTTCCATGACACATGTGTAGCAAGTGTAAGGCATACTCTTTATTTCGCCCACCGCCTGGCACAGCGGCACAACACGCAAATTCCAGGTACATGTCCACTGAAAAAAGATGTATAGAATAAATTATTACTACACATTTTTTTAGCGCCACGTCTTACTACCCATTCGGGCTATATACTTATGTACTAATTACGCTAATGGGTTAGGAATGAGTAATGTTGAAATTAGAGAAAGTGTACCCACATTTACATGTCAAGAGAAAGTAGGGAACTACTAAGCAATAAACCCGTTTGGTACATCCAACTGGGATCGAACCACGATACCCGTGTCATCATCGGCAGTCCGGTCTAATGCGAGAGCAGCACCTTAGACCTTAAGGCCACCAAAGCAGGTACAAACTAATTCAAACATTTATTTATTCAATAAGAATAATGTTTTATGTTCTAACCATTTTAGTGCCACCTCTACATTGATTTATGTGCAATGAGTGTCACGGATATTTCATCATTTTTAAAAGTTCTTACAAGATAAATCGCCAAAGTGTTAGTTATGAAACTACTTTTCCTACTGCTCTATCATTTTTATCTGCCTATACTTTTCAAAATAGAGAGGTGAATGTTCTCATTCTAGTGAAATAATATACTCCCATATCATATCTATCGGTTAACATCGGAACTAGCGCAAATATGGAAAGCCATGGCTAAAAGGGTTAAATTAATAAATTGTTTATACAAAAAAGAGTAATCATAATAAATGTATGGATATATGAAGAATATACATTTGACACAGATTCACTTATTAGGAAAAAAAAAAGCAAACAATGGCATCAAGCTCACAAAAGACTGACTAACTAGTGAAGGGAAGGCAGAGTTCAAACCTCAGCTTGGTGCACTTTTGGTGGTTTTAAAGTTGGGATTTATCAATGTGAGTCTTACACCCCTTCTCACTACTGATTCAGGTGCACCTTCCTTAAACCATCCTCACAATCTCTAGCATTAGAATAGGTCATTAATAGCCCAGGTGTTGAACATACCAATTAGTACAAATATCCAGCCACCATTCATTAAGTCACACATGATCGTAAACCATCTCTTACATGTATCTCCCAAGGTTATTTAAGTCAGATGTAACCAGAGAGAGGTTTAGGGGTTTTGACCCCCTGTAACCCTCAAAACTGAACAAATAGAATTAATACAACCTTAGTTACCATCATCATCAACATAATAAACACTTCCCAGCCAGTGGTCATGTCTGTTTGGAACATAAACTTCTCCAACGACTCCTCCCTCCTGACCCAGTCCTCCCCTCTCTCCTCCAAACTCCTCTGTACTCCCTTCAGGCACCTGTCCCTAGGTCTGCCTCTTGGCTTACTGCCCACCACTTCAATATGCAACATTGTCTTTGATATCCTTTTTCCTCCTGCATTCTCCTCACGTACCATATCTAGGCCTACAGTTATTTACTAAATAGTATCAAACAAAATAAGATCCTGATATTTAATTAAACATCTTATAAAGCTCTTAAAACATTCTAAGGGTTATTAACACCCATAACCTTACCTATAGAAAATTTAGAAAACTCTGATACCACAAATCTGATTTCACCACATGTTAAGACTAAGTAAGGACCAGTTTCATAGATACATTTACAGTTCCATACTAAATACAATGCTGCGCTTGTTATCCCTCCAATGCGGCTTCGGGGGTACTTCTTGGAGATGTTGGAGCGGAGTGTTGGCGTTCGGGGGTCTGTTGGTTGCAGTCGGGATCGTAGAAGATGGGTCCATGGGTGAAGTATTGTTTGGTTGCCGCTGTCTTCTTTAGGGTCTTCTGTTGGTGGGCCTTGCCGACGCGGCGGGTGTATCCCATCCCGTGAGGTCACCGTCGGAAGGGACGATCAGGTTGAAGGGTGAAAGGACAGAGTCCCGGCAAAACGGAGTCGCGGTGGGAGGTGTGGATAAAGTACCGGCAACGTGAGTCGCGGTGGGAGGCAAAGGAACTGTCCGGCAACGTGAGTCGCGGTGGGAGGCAGAGGAACAGTCCTGGCAACGTGATTCGCGATGGGAGGTAAGGGATAGTTGCGGAAGGATAGGGAGTGACGATGAAAATGCTCTTTCCAAAATAATGAAAATGTATTAATGCTCTGGCGTTGTGTACTGAGGTGGAGTCGTCACGGACGGCTCAGAGAACATGGACTGTGGGCCGGTCCAGGCAGTAGGGAGGGTGGTTGGAGCGGCCGGTGCAAGTGCGGAGGAGAGATACATGGGCCGAATGAACAGTGAGGCACATCACGCTTAACAGACTCAAATAGAATAAGGCCAGTTTCACATATGAACCTGGCCCATTCCATTATGGTCTTGGTAGGTGTCGACTTATGTTTAGTATAGCACCGCACTTGAGGTGCTCTAAGTGTGACTATGAAACTGGACCTTAGTATCTTTGACCTGACTAGGATTCAATTTGACGAAACTACTAGAGTTGGTCTTGGTCACACCATGGAACCAATAATGAGATAAAATATTTTTCAAACCATTATAATTAATACCTACTTACAGAATCAAAATTTCCTATGAACATTACACTATGTGAAACTTAGTAGACTATATTATTATCTAATTAATAAATATATAGTTTATTTAAAATAGTTATATCCTTTGAATTGAAACAGCTTTTAAAAATTATGATACATTTTCTTAAGGTTTCATTCATGATAAAAATAGAAGTGCATGAATCTAGCACATGCGAGAGTGGTGGTGCAAGGAATACACAAGATAGAAGAGAAATCAATACTGAAATAGTATGGTCAGGTAATGAGGATGGATAAGGAGGAGAGGATGCCAAAGATGAAAGAGAATTATGGAAATAAAGTATATAGGGAAAATACCACAAGGTAGACCAAGAGAGATGGAAGGAGCAGATAACATAAAGATGCAAATGAGAGGAGAAGAATGGATACAATTAAAAGAATAAGAAAGGGGGAAGGATAGAGGAAGATAGACGCATTTTATTATAAACTGACCTGGCCACAGGCTAGAAACAGTTGATTATGATAATGAGTAACTCATATATTTATATCCCTGTCCAAAAACAATCTCCAAATTGATTATAGAGGTGTTCACTATTCATAAATTTTTCAGC
Source organism: Timema douglasi (assembly GCA_901482245.1). Taxonomy (NCBI): domain Eukaryota; kingdom Metazoa; phylum Arthropoda; class Insecta; order Phasmatodea; family Timematidae; genus Timema; species Timema douglasi. Next base: position 113,217 of record CABEEJ010000844.1, on the reverse strand, counting down.
CTCTGGTGGCTGGGGTGCTATGTCCCCCAAACCTCTCTTTGAAATTTAAACCTGGTTACAGCCTTGTTAGTACTAACACAAGATTGCACTGGTGAACTCTTCAGTAACCTAGACAAGAAGGAACACAGTGTGAAATCCCACCTTCTGCATCTGTGCTGACTTTGCTGATGCCAGGGTCCCAGAGGAGGTGCTCGTAGGAAGGTTCTCTGTTCGCCTTCTCTCTGTCAGGATTCCACTGTGGTATTACACACTGGAAGTCAGGCCCCAAGTTGATGTGGGGGGTAGCATCAGACTCTGGAGCGGTCTCGGTAGGCATGGAGCTTTCTTCCTGCCCACACGACTCGATTGTTCCATCTGAATGCAGTTGTTGAGAGGGTTTTAAAGTGTGTATTATTTATTACCAGCAAGTATAAATTACCTATTCTCACTTATAACCTCTGTTATAGATTAAAAAAAAACTAAATTTTATTCAAAACAAAACCCATTTCGATGATCAAGTTGTGAATCAAATCGAAGCAGGCCAACCAGAAAAATATGGTTTCCGACTATTTAAATTAACCCTCTCACACTTGAATGAATTGAATCAAAGTGAAAATAATTATCTGTGGAGAATACTTTATTTGATTCGACAGCGCCGTTAGGAACATTTTTGTATCGCTGGTAATTTCCAGACAAATTTGAGGACGTTCAACAGATTAGTATTGTGTTAACCCCAAGAGAGGATGTGAAAATATTTTATAGCTCGTGTGTACATGTTCAGATTTGTGTGAGTTATTTGTAAAATGAAGCTGCAATGGATTATTAAAAACTAATGACTTTAGTTCAGAGCTTCATATTTATTTACAATAAAAACAACAACCATTGCAATTAACAATATAGAGAATACATGGGAGGAAATAAGTAACAATTTAGAAAATATCGCACAAGTTTACTTACATTTTTGATCTATGTTTATATTACAGAAGCATTAATTTCTATTTTGTAACGTTATATTTATTATGTTGTAAATGTGAAAGAATTACAGACATTTTTGGTTTTTTTAAGTATTTAGAACCTCGATATTTTGATTTTCCTCTTCACTTAAATGTGAGTCCAAATGCTGCACTTCAATTTGAATCGTCTAGGTGGAAGCTGTCCTTAAGGCAGTATTTCTCAAACTTTCACCAATCCTATACCCTTTCAAGCATTTTTAATGTCATTAAAAAAATAATTAGTAGTTAGCTAAACAAAGCTCTGCCAAAATTGAAACGAAAGCTTGGAAAGAGTTCATGACATTACATCAAAATCTGCTTAATTTGTTCATAAAATTGTTGAAAACCCCCAAAAAATTATGATTTATCGATCTTAATGTTATCACGTTGCCTTGGGGATATGAATACTATAGTTTGCAACATAAGGTTCTTAAGATCATAATACATAATACCAATAAATAAGAATTGTTTCAAATTTACTACTTTATAAACATGACTCATAAATCTAAATCTTCATTTTATTTATGAATCCTGACTCATGAATTCTAATCTGAGTCTTGGAAAATATGATGAAGCCAAGAGGAAATAGAAATTTGAAATCTTAGCAAAATATTAAATTATTGGTCTAGAGTCTGGGTGATAAGTTTGTCCTGTATTTATGTCAGAGAAGCAGCAAAACAAATTTAATTTAAAAGTAAAAAAAAAAAAATCTAATTATAGTAGAAAGTCGATAATTCAGACATCAAAAATCTGGGTCATTGATAATCCGAATCACCAAGAAAAAATATTATTTATAAAAATAACCAGAGTGGTATCAATATCAGAAACATGGGTGCTAAAAATATGCACCTCAATCCTTGTTAAAAAAAATTGGAGACTTTTTTCCTTAATAGATTTTTGCCTTCTTGTATTCCTTGTGAATTTGTGATATTTAGCAACAAAAAACGATGTGTAGGTTCATTGTTTAAATAAAGTGATTATTTTCTCCCTTAACACTGAGTTTTCGTAAGTATCCTGTCCAAGCTTATTTTTATATTTTTTGTTAGTATTGTATTTTAAAAAATCCGGACAAATTGTTAATCCAGACTGGTCCGAGCCCCAATTAGTCTAAATTATTGACAGTCTAGTGTTTATTTAAATCTCGAATCTCCTTTAGGATCTGAGGGTCCAATTCACACACAAAAAAAAGGTCAATCTGCAATTTATTTGTGGACCGACTGCTCAGACGGCATTTTGAGTTTGTACTCAAAAACGCCTTCAACAAAGGTATCTCGCCTGTGGAATTTTAAAAGACTATTGTAGATTCAGCTTATGAATACTCACTCCTGGAGACAGTGGTGGAGCTAGGCCAAGTTGCAGGTGACAAGCTGGCCGAATGCGGCACATTGACGGCTTGCCAGAACAGTCCTTGCCCCTGTCTCGCCGGACTCAACATGGGTGGAGGGGTGTACTGGGGTGGAGGAGAGGAGGACCCAGGCTCTTGCAACCGCGGGGCCCTTAGCCGGGACCGGTATGAGGGCACGGGGTGAGGGAGAATATACAGAGGCTCCGGCCGAGATCGTTTGCGTGCAACCCTGATGGGACTGGCTGGGATGCTGTCATGGAGAGAAGATAATGTCAAATATTATGATGGATTAAATAGTAATACTACTATAGTTGTTTGTTATGGCTATAGCCAAATCTATATATATTCTGCTAATTGACAAATAAAACCTCTACACGGGAATCAAACCCGGGACCTTTTTCTTAGTACGCCAAAGCTATAACCACTGAGCTATACAGGAGGATCACTCATATGTAGGTGATGATTTACGTACATCCATCACAAAATCTGCCTTAAACAATGAGCGAAAAATGATCTGGAGCATGAGATCTCTCCTGGATAACTAAGTCGTTGGAGCAGTGACATACTAAGCCAAAGGTCCTGGGTTAGATTCCTGTGTCCAGGTGTCATTTTTCAATGTATTAGATAAAATATTAAAATGTTTAATACAAAAGTGTTGACTACCATTAGGTACTGCTAGTTATTCACGTGCTCTTGGTGTGGACATGAGCTTGTCCCCATGTCTGATTAGAGTGGTTGTTGACCACAATTTTGTTTCTGACTGGTTCTGATAATCTTTGTATATTATTTGTACAATGATTCGTCCTGCCATCTAATTAGTAAGTGATACAAGAGCAGGTCATAAAGTATCTAGAATACTATCCTAGGTAAGGTTAGTTTTTAAGTCATGTGCTGATATTATTGTTGGGGTCAGAACAGAGGAATGTATTCCAAAGTGGAAGGGGATAGTCAATAGATAAGATAATTTTAACATGTGCACCCCAATATCCTTGGGAATGAACATATCTGACAGCTAATCTGACAGCTAGAAAAAGTGAAAGGATCTGCTTTCCTGTAACCACATGTCAAGTATTGTAATATGCAACTTTTACTTTTGATAGATGTGTTAGTACTTATCAAATAACACTAATACACTATTATAATATTGTCAATCTTAATTACAAAAAATATGTTTGCATTTTCTAAAAGGTATTCAAAATGTCTATTTGTAAGAAAATCAAGGTGTATGTACTAGCCCATGAAATGTATATATAATATAAACCCTATGGACACAACTCAATTATCTCTATATAATGAACAAATTTAATACCCATTTACACAATTTAATGGACATAATAATAACCATGAGTATGTTAAGACATTTTACTAAATCGTTAAGTACATCTGTAGTAATTGAAATGTATTTATTTATTAATATTTTATCACTTCAACATGTCTGAGGGTGTGGAGAGGAGGGGTAGAAATACAACCCACTCTACCAACTCTCATGAAATATAAATAAAATAGAAAGATAGCGCCACTTGGATGAATTTAATTATGTTCTTTCTTATGTCACGCAGTACACAGTGGTTATATTTTAATACTAAAACATAATTAATAAAAAAATAAGTAAAGTAATTACACTAAATGGACTTTGTGAGGATTTTAAAGGTTTATTTATTATTTAACGTTCCAAAATGTGACCTAATTTTTAACAACTTTTAGTTTGTCTTTCATATTGCTTTGTGTAATACACTGGAATGTGTGGTATACTGAGTGACGTCACACAGTTGGCCAAACAGATATCTTTCTCCATCTGGCACTACCTTTTATTCTCTTTGCATTGCTCTCATGTGTCTGACTCGAGGCGGAAAAATAAAAATAATGGCAAAGAGAACAATGACTAATTATTAAATTGCCCCCAAAACACAATTTATTATAATCTTTTAATGGCACTTGTGATTTAGATTTTTGACAATATCTATGGGACAAGTGATAAATGATTTGTTGTAAAACATTAATTGCAACTGTTGCCCATTGATTCATTATGAATTCTCCTTAAAATATACGGTAGTTAAAAAGAATGTCTTAAATTCTGTAAGTATTTTGATAATTTTCCTTATAAAAGTAAGACAATAAAAATGTTGGGAGTTTTATTCTTGATACTAATAATAACACAGCTTTTGAGAACCATGCAACCAATTACCATGAAACCACAATATAAGGGGTTAGGTTGTACACATTTGCTTTTAAGTTTTGTCGAAAAAAACCCATACACAACCATTTTAATGTCTTCCTTTTTTATTCTTTCGTATCCACAGATTCATATAATGTGTTAAAATGGAAGTCATAGCTTTTTTGGAATATATTAAAGACTTTTAGCTACCAAAGTAATATTAATCTACTGACGTGAAGTTATTCTATTAAATTAATTGTTGGATTCTAAGGTTATCTGACCTTGTGGGGCTGAGAAAAACATCATCATCCACCTCCTCCTTCAAGTTGTCGAGCGTGACTTGCAGTTTGGGCCTCTGGTTCCGAGGACTATGGTGGTGGTGATGGTTGTGATGGTGGTGATGGTGGTAATGAGGGTTATGGTGGTTCCCCGCCACTTTACTCAGTAGTCGCAGCTTGTTAGAGTCCACCTCGCTTCGCTTCTGGTACATACTCGCACTCGCCGAGCTAATGTTTGTACTAACACTACCCGACACCATCATGTTTTTAGCGGGATGAGAGTTCGCGGCCTGGAAGAACTTGAGCTCCCCATTACTATCCACCATGATCCCCGTCAGTCCAGAGTTCGCCATCCCGAAATCTACCATTCCGTTTCCAAGAAGTTTGAATGAGTGAATGCCACCAAAATCAAACTTTTTCCTACTGCAAAAGTCCTTGGGGCTACTTGAGAGGAGAGGGTCTTCCGAATTTGGCATCATCTGAGATTGTAATGTGTGGTGGGGAGAAAGAGGGAAAGAAATCTGTCCCTGTGTCTGAGCATAAGAGGAGGGGAGGGGCGAAGACACTGAGGAGGACGATGCAGGGACACTAGAGATTGATAGGGGAGAGGGAACAGGGGTAGCAGAAAGAGGTGAATGGGGTGGAGGAGATGGATTCACTAACGATTGATACAGTCCTAGGCCATGCGATCTCATACATCCTTGACCACTCATAGACTCGGCGGGCAGGACTTCCGAGAGAGCCTCTTCCACGGCGGCAGAACTGGACATGTTTGTAGTGTAGAAGGCCGCAGAGAGGGGTGATGAAACTGGGGGGACATGCCCCCCATGTGAGATGACCGACTGGACAAAACTGTCTGTTGACCCTTGCTGAGGAGAGGAAAGGGGTAATCCGCAGCCTGTGTTACTTGTGATCATTCCTCCATGACCAAAAGAGGGTGACTGACCCTCTTGACTCGCCGGGGGAGTTGGATAGGTGAAACTTGGAGAGTCATGATGTGCGAGAGGGGAAGGGAGTGGGGAGTTGGTGAGGACAGTGTGCGGGGAGTTGGTGTAATTTATAAACTCCTTTTGGTCAAGTGGTGAGTGCGTAGGTTGGTACGAGAGATCTTTGGGAATGGGCGACTGCTGTCCATAGGCGGAAAAGTCTACAAGGTTGACTGGCAATGGAGAGTTGAGTACGGCTTGAAAGTCTTGATGTATGGAGTGGTTGCTATGTGACTGGTACTGTCCCACGCCAGGGCTGTGAACTGAGTCCTGCATGCCGGTGGCATTCTGGTAGTCCTCCAGTGATGCTATATCCTGAAGCTGTTCTGCTGTAGTCTGATCCTGAAGTAAGGACGCTGCTTGGAACTGAAACAAAGACCACTACTCTGAGGTCCCACAGTACCATTTAAAGAAAATAAGAATGTCTCACATGGCCAAGGCTACAATCCTAATTAATTCATTTAAATTAAAATTCAAACATCAATTTACAAACAATTGGTTGATCGTTAATTCATCACTGTAGAAAGAGAATCCCAAATTTCCCAGATTATAAATATTTTGGGAGCGGACTTGAAATCCTTTACTCAGACATGCAAATGAGTAAGAAAGGTGTTAGAACTTCTTTAAAGTTGAAAAGCGCTACTAAGTCTACTTTCACGTATTCACATGCCATTGTTTTTTCACATTTATAGTCTTTAACATGAAATGGCGTACCATAGAGCAGGAGTTGCCAGACATTTTCATCTATGGATCTACTTCAGAGAAGGAAAATCCTTTGCAATCTACTACAGAGCCATAGGATTGTACTGTTTGTTTCAGTGATAACAAATTAATAGCCCATTTTGTGTTTTAATAGTAAAGCTATAATGCATATAAGAACTTAAAGTCATTTCACACACCAAAACAGAGTTTTTCACCAAATCACATAAAAAATATAATTTCTCTGAAAAATGAATCTTCTCATCAAAAACTTGACTTTTAAGTTGATGCATGACACTGCATGATCTTAGGATAGTTTATTGAATGAGAGTTAATTACTACTCTGTCATAAATAAAGGTAGGATTGTAAAATTGTCATCAGTCAGACAGCTTCGATATTTCGATTTTATAATGTTGATTTAAAAAAATCTGCAAACCCTTTCTTTAATTTTCTTTTTCTTAATCTCTTTTATTCAATCGACCACACTAGCGGCCACGGTCAATCGGAAGATCGCCATCAACTGTTTGACCACCTCTGCCATAGAGTATAGGCAGAATAGGCTTTTCTTTTAATGGAAATGCATTTCCATTGATACTTGAGGAATGAATGTCTTACTGAGTTATCATCATCATCATCATCATCATCATCATCATCATCATCATCATCATCATCAACAACAACAACAACAACAACTGTTTACAGCCTGTGGCTGGGTCAGTTTCGTAAAATGCCTCCATCTTCCTTACAACATCTTTCTCTTCTCATTTGCACATTTTATATTATCTGCTCCTCCCATCTATTTCTTGGTCTCCCTATATACTTTGTCTCCATCATTCTTTTTGGTACTTTCTTGATTTCCATACTTATTACATAGCCATACCATCTCAGCCTTGGTTTTTCTACCATCACATGAAAACAATTTACAGATAAGATTTCAACTTTCTCTGGCTAACATTTTAGAAAACATTCTAAAATAATTACAAGTAAGGAGCGTTAATTTAAGAAGGAAATAACAAGAAGGAGTCAAGTTTAGTCTATTGCCATTTTCACACCAATTTGCAGTTGGCACACATGTGTGGATAATTTTTGCTGAACTTTATTTGCAGGGGCAATTCTTATTTTTTAAACCCTGCTTCTCCTGGCCAAGCTCCATGACATGTCACTGTTAAAATGTCCTTTTGGTGACCCGACTATAAGTTACCTGAATAGTCTCAGCCAATTGAGCCGGGTCCATGCCGTTCAATAGCATGGTGTCCTGAACAGACTGTTGGAACACGTCGTCTTGGATGCTGGGAGAGAAATACCCTCCATCATCTGTCTGGTAGCTCACCCCCACCCCTGCCAAAGAGTAGGTCTCACTCCCTTGGAAACTCAGCTGCAGCTGTTGCTGAGGTTGGGGACTCGGGCTGGCAGAGTTGGGGTTCGAATTCTGGTGACTCCCTAGAACACAAAGTATTCTGTTTATTTCATTTGGTATATTATTACTTGAAATCCCTAGCATTCTTAACTCGGATTAGTGAAGCCATGGCTCAATCCTAAATCAATGCAATTACTCCCCCNCCCCCCCCCCCCCCCGGTGAGTGCAGATGCATTTAAAAAAAAGTTTGTCCTATTATTCACACATCCACATCCAGATTAGATAATTTAAAGTTGCTGATAATCACTCTGCCAGAGTAATAAAATTATTGAAATCATGATTTTAAAATGTATACATCCTTTTTCAAGTTTACAATTTGTTAAGAAAAATATTTTTTTTTGTTAGTAATAAATAGTTTAAATATTTTTAGAGACCTCCTGTCATGTGCAATGATCAAATAAATAATTTCATTATCATAAAGGGGGTGTTTGCTTTGTTTTATCACACAATGTTACGTGTTACTAATTTTTAGCACCACTTCTTACAACCCATTCAGGTTATCCGCTTGTTAATTATTATTAAGGACGTGGCCTTTCTGCAACGTCACAGCAACTCAAGATAGGATTTCTCATGATAATGAATTAAAGTTTTATTCGGCGAGTTTTACAGATAAATCATTGAAACAAAAACCATACATTCTTGAATAGATCCAAAAATAGTCTTAAAATATCAAAAAATTAGTATTTTTCTCTTGAAGTAGTTTTTATGTAAATATATTTTTTATAAATCATCTACAATACTTAGGTTTTGTGGTTTATTTAGGAAAATGGCCAGTAGGACTCTTCCAGGCAAGATGTAGACTAAAAAAAATCTGTGGAAGCAGATGTATATCTAGAATAGGAAACAAGAAAAGGGTAATTTGAAAAGGCAAGGCAATGATGTCTGGGAGCAAATAGTAAAGTGAGTGTGTATACTCATCAGAGGAAGAGGGTAAGTGTTATCAGCAGATAAACAAGATATCTCTCTGGGTGAACTGCTAATTTTCTGACTTATATTTATATTTTGTACAATAGTTTCTAGTATTTAGAGTGGTCAGGTGCGTAAAGTTAAGATGCAAAACATTTCGCAAAATAGCTTCAAAATCTCCAAGTAACCCACTTTGTTAAAGAACTGACTGAATTCAATCTTGTATTATTAATTTTTAAGGTGTTTTAGAATAAAATAACGGTAACCAATATAGTAGTAATGTTAAGGGTTTAATTATTTGATTGATGTTACAACCTGAAATTAGAAGCCCTCTAGAAAATATTATTTGAACAAAAGCCTCAAACATAAAGTATGTCAAGCAAAAGGCCCTCAGTTTAAAAGTACACCTACCAGGATCAGAGCTGGCCCTCTTGACAGCCACCTTGGAGGCCCCAGAACTTCTCTTGAGCAGCAGTTCCGCCAGGGCCACCGCCTCCTGCTCAGTGGTTGTTCCGCCTCCGGAAGGGAGGCGGGGGGAGATAAAGTGTTCAGAGTCTGAGTGACGGCGCGTCGTCTTCTCTGATTGGGGAGGAGGCGCGGGAACCACGAAGGACGAGAGCTTGATGTTGAGATCAGGGGGGTCCTTACCAGGTACAGACCCCCCTGGGGATTGGACAGAATAATGGAGAGGGGCTCCAGAACGACCACTTGCATCGGCGGCTAAAACAAAGTAACTTGGATAGTCATAATCATTGGATTTTTTTCTGATAAAAATTTTATTGTTAATTTTAGGAACAAATTGTGTTTACACTGCCATAACATTGTTGACATGTGTTTTTTTGTTGCATGTAATATAACCTGTTCAGGTTATACGCATGCGTACTAACTATGCTAATGAGCCAGGGATGAGGAAGGTTGAATTTAGAGGAGTCGTACCCAAATTTGTGTGGAGGGAGAGAGGAAAATAATTTAGTAAAAAACATCCTCAGTCCACCCGATCGAGATTTGAACCTCAATCTCCTTGTCATCAGCAGTCTAGTCTAACATGAGAGTGACATCTTAGATCATTCAGCCACTGTAGCAGGTGACTACATATGTTAACAAAAACGCGGTTATAAATCTTAACAATATGGTGACAACAACAAAATATTTTCCCCATCAGTGTGCGGTAAACACAAAAAAAAATTGGAAACAATGTTATAGATGAGCAACGTTGCTGTTAACACAGTTATCTGCATTTAATTTTGCTTTGAGGCTTCATTAAATTTGAAATATTGGTTATTGATAAGGATGAGGTATTAAAAGAAAAATAACGATACTTTATTAATTTGTAGTATCAGAAGAAAAGTTTCTACATAATTCTTGTGTTAAAAGATAACTACCAATTACAGCAGGTAACAAACGGTATCAAAATAAAAACAATAAAATTTTATTCAAATTTAGTATATTTAATGTTTTTTATTTATGAAATTATTAGTAATTTTCCCTAGTTTTCTCTAGATATTTTATACTTGACTAATAATTATTATAAAATAAAGCTTTGTACATAATAGAATTTTTCATATGATAATGCCATCACAAAATTATAATATAGAGCTTAGTTATGTGTTTAACTCATTTATGAACAAAGTGACGGTAGCTTTTAATCAGCCTATCAGATTGTGGCCTTAGAATATGTCATAGATTATAGCCAATTGAGTGTGTCTCATGCTACCAGTGTGTAAATACTCATATGAGTAGTGATATTAGCAAAGTATCGATACTAGCTACACAATCAAAAGTAAGGGGCATTCGTATTGGGGTTTTTTTTAATTGAAAATTGAGAATTTGTAAGTGTCTCGAGATATGTTCTACATATCAAGTGTCGAAGCCACTTACTGGCATATGTGATCTGGTGTGTCGTCTGCGCGTGGGACACTGCTAGGTGGGGGTTCGTGATGCGCTTCTGGATGATCTTCTCCTCGATAAGGGCTCTGACACTCATACTGGCCGTCTGTAGAGGTGGACCCGACACTTCCTTCTTCTCGCACTTCTTAGACTCCGAGTCCTGTGAACAGCACAAACATGACTCTTCGTCTCTCTCTCTAGAGGTCCTGTGATTCAACCCCAGACCAGATACTCTCGGGGTGGACATCAGTGGATGGGGAACTAAAATAATGAATGAAGGATTAAAGGGCCATGCTAGTTACGGTTATAGCCTCAACTAAACATCATAATCTTTAAATTGAAAAAAGAATGACATTTTCACACGAGAAACTTTGACTTATTACGTCAATTCTCTTACCAATGAGCTATCCAGTATTATTCCCATACCCAGGTCACTTCATATTTTAAGACAGAGTTTGTTATGGACGTGAGTAAACCATCAGCTACATATGAGTGATAAATTATTATTATTATTATTATTATTATTATTATTATTATTATTATTATTAGCACCGCGTCTTACTACCCGTTCGGGTTATACGCACTTACGCTAATGTGCAATGGTAGGGTGATTGTCAGATGAAATGGAGGACCTACAGTTTAACGTGGGATCCGAACCACGGTGGAGGCCTGGCATTCCCCACATTCACAAGATGTCTTGTCAGAGGTGAAGTAAGGGTTTGGTAATCAGATAAATCTGTGCCGGGACCTAGGATTGAACCCTGGACCTCCAACACAGAAAGAAGTCTGACACCTTACGCCTAGACCACCAGGTCACCTGAGTGATCAATTAAGATCATGAGCTATCAGATAACGCAGCCACCCTTGTCTTAAGAGGGCTTCATGCTGTCAGTAATATTGCTAAAGGTCCTGGGTTCAATTCCCGTGTCCAGGTATCATTTTTCCATTTAAAGAATATTATATTTATATGCAGCTATAACCGTAACTAACAAATATAATAGATTGGCTGTTCATTCCATCTTGATATTCGCATTCGTACAATTGTATATGTCAAGATCACATGATCTAGTAGCTTTTCTGCCAGAGAAGGAAGGCCCTTCCTATGAAAATTGTATCGTACAAGCCTAGTGCTCATTATCCACATAACCCTGAGAATATTGTTGTTTTGTGAGCCACACTGTAGCATATTATTATGCGACAGGAAACTCGTATCTCAACTCGAACAAGACATTCAACCTCATGATCAAGTTGGGTCTTATTTCTCTCATTTTAAGAACGACGACTACGTAATGAGGCAACACGAGGAATCCAAGGCTGCATCTTATGTCATTTCTAGATACTTCTTTTTTATTTCCCTTCCCCTTCGCTTATACAAACAACTGGCGAGTTCGCAATACATTAACGTGGAACTGTGGAAGTAAAGATGAAGCAAATGTAAATAAGTCTACTTATGGGGTTAGCATATTGGTGATTATTTTAATAAAAAAAAATTGTAACAGTAATACAAAATTCTAGCAATAATGATACATTGAGTCAATGGCGCACCCAGGGAGAGGAGAGCAAATAGATCAGTACCGCCTTCACCCCACCTTCCACCAAAACCTTAAATTAATTTTCAAAATTTTATCAACAATGGACTATTCCAAATAGATTCTAGAGGCATTCAATTTTACAAAATATTCTGGGAGATTATTACCATTACAAATATCTTGTGGATGCATCTAATTTTCAAAAATTCTTCTAATTATGGCCATACCAAATGGCTTTTAGGGGCGTGTAGTTTTCAAAAAACATCTTTAGGCAAAGACCATTTTAAATAGCTTCTAGAGGTACCAGTTTTTGAAAAGTTCCCGGACATGATTACTTTGAATAACTTCTCGATGGATTAACTTTTCTTGCAGTATTTTCCTAAAACGGATTTTTGGATTACCTTTTGGATCGGAGGGCAAAACTATTCATTTTTTTTACTTCCCCCTCTCACAAATATGATTCCGCCACCTTTGATTCTTCTCTTCGAGTAAAATATCAAAAGTGTCCCGATTTGTGGGGAAAATATCATATTAAGCCATTACACACGTTAAAACTTAAAATTACCCCAAAGTTACAAATTGTAATCCCTGGGAAAATAGCTTTGATAAATTTTATCTAAACTAAGGTCACTTAATTATTTTAAATCGCTGCCCTTAGTTACCATAAAAAGAATTGAAATAGCGTATATAGGCATATTGTCTTCACCTCCAGTGGTTATCCAGATATGCCCCCTAATCCTCCCTCCTTTCCGAAATTTAGTTCTGGACACAACCTTGATTGTTTTCCCCCCTCCCTCCAGATAAAATATCTGGGTGTGCCAATTTATTGAGCTAACTTTTGTGACACGGCAAGTAGTAAGCCTAAAACAAAACAACTAACTTACGGGTGTACACGCGAGACTTAAACTATAGTTAACATTTCATGTTTTTTTGTTGGAGAACCATTCCCTTTTGATTAACAAACCTTTGTTCTAAAATAAACATTGTTGGGAACCTTCCTTAAAATTTGTATTGCTATTTAAGGTCCTTGACCCTGTCGAGTGCAAGAGAGTGAAAGGAGTGGCGTGGCTTCACAACCGACCAAAGTATTCTTCCGCGCCAACAAGAGCAGATGGATCATGGAAACCTTAGATGGCGCTAGCTACCGGACAGGTCTTGCCGAAATATCAGTTTTCTCGAGAACGAGTGAAATATGTATGTTAATATTTTTAACACCCCTTCTAAGATAATGTTTCGATGTTTATTAGTTGTTACATTTTCTTGTTTTTTGTTATGAAGCCGGCAGTTTTCTATTGAAAAATGTCAATTTTATCGATATTGGATCAGTGTTAAAATATTAGAGGAAGTGTGTATATAAAAAGTATACCTTAATCAACATGATTCTATTCTTGAACAAACCGTTTCCGAAAATAAAAGTGCAAAACAATAAAAATTCTTGAAGATAACCGTTTGTGCCCACCTACGACTCTTCATTTCCACGCCAAATGAAAAGGGCCAATCAATCGCCTTAAGTATTTATTGTTATTTTATTAAAATTGTTCTTATGGGTATTGATAATAATAATTACTCTCAAAAGTGACAGTTGCAAGTCACGATTTATGAATGTGTAACAGTTAATATATAGTAACTTGTTTTAACTGTCAGGGTGACCTGGCGGTCTAAAGGTAAGGTGTCAGACTTCTGTGCTGGGGGTCCGGAGTTCAAACATAGGTCCCGGCACAGATTTATCTGATTGCCAAATCCTTCCTTCACCTCTGAAAAGACGTGTATTCATCACAACTTGTGAATGTGTGGAATGCCAGGCCTCCACCGTGGTTCGGATCACACGTTAAACTGTAGGTCCTCCATTTCATCTCACAATCACCCTACCATTACACATTAGCTTAAGTGCGTATAACCCGAACGGGTAGTAAGACGCGGTGCTAATAATAATAATTTAACTGTCAGATAAGATTCTTCTAGTGAAAATTGGACAGTAGACCTTCTCTCTCTTTCTAGTCTAATAGGATAAGCCATCATAGGTTGAGTGGGGGGAGGGGTATGGAAAGAGTGAGGAAGAAAGATAGAGAAAAGAGAACGAGGAACGCTAGAATTATAATGGTTGAATAAGAGGAAGTGGTCCGAAGAGAGAGTATGTGTGTGTGTGTGTGTGTGTGTGTGTGTGTGTATGATGCAGTAAAATGAGCAGGGGAAAGGGGGAGAGGGGTAATGCAAGTGGTGGACCTTGAAGCTGTTTTAATCATCGCGCTTACAGAGCACGCCACGGCAGAGGGCAGGTCACGGATGCCACAAATAAGAGAAAAGTGATTTTTTTTTGTCAAACTTGTAGGCTAACGTCAGCCACGGCCTGAAGACGGTCATTTGGCATAGGGAGTTGAACTTATTCACAATGTGATCAAAACCACATTTGTGTGTGTGTGTGTTAAAACCATATTAATGAATCCTTAATGCAAGAACCATCCCGCATTTCCTGTCTTCATATTTAACAAAAAGTTAGAAGATATCACGAGGTTTGAACCTTTGTCTCCTAGATATGGTTAGTCAGATCTTTGTACGCCACTAACGACAACAATTCAACATTTCTGCAAGCCCTGTTAACATCTGATTTGGAAGAAAGGGTCACAAAATAGTGCTTGCCTAACGCTACCACCCGGTTCTGTCATGGCAATGTAAGAAAGTTTGAGAATAGATCTTCAGGATAGTGCTTGACCCAGTTTTATCACGGCAATGTAATAAGGATAACGTTCAACTTATGTTAACATCCGGTTATATCTCTGCAATATAATAAGATTGGAGAGTAGTACCTCAGGCCAGGATATCACTCGCCTGTTAATAATCATCTCTTCTCTGGCAAGAGAGGAAGGTTGCACGATAAGGCCCCAGGAGATCATTAGTCTGATGGGTTTATTTTAGTGCCGCATTTTACTACCTGTTCGGGCAATACACCTATGTACTAATAATACTGATGCGTTAGTAATGAGTAAAATTGAATTGTGAGGTAGTGTACCCGCATTTGCATGAGGGGGAGAGTATAAAAACCATTTAGAAAAAAAAACTCAGCATACTTTACCGTTATTTGAACCCCGATCTCTTTATCATCGGCAGCCAAGTTTATTGTGAGGATGACGTCTTAGGCCATGCGGCCACTGAAGCACGTTAGCCTGATGTTAACATCTGGCCCAATCCCAGGAATAGAGGAAGGTTATACGATAAGGACCCAGGATAGTGCCAACATTATCTCCGTACATCATCATCTTTGTTTATGAAATAAAACTTAGAAATAGTTTACACGGTGGTGTGAATTTGTAAACACTTATAAACACCACGATTAGGGTCTAAATATGGTTACCGAGGAAACCGGTTTTCTAATAATCTAATACCCAGTCGACATTACCAAAAGAATAATAATTTAAGGAATAATATTATGGGCACCATGTTAGGGTACCGCAAGAGCTGACGGGGGTCTGAAAGACGCCAGACGTCCTGATGGGAAACTTGAGCAAGTGTGAAATAGATGCAGTTACCGGATACACATATCACGCCGTTCTTCCTGTGAAGTGTACCGCATGGACGCCTACACCGGAAAATAGGAGATGGGAGAAGCGAGTAAAACCAAGATAAAGAAAGACGTTCCTCTACATTATTATTCGGTGGGAACTTTGGAGTGCCAGCTGAGTTAGGTGTGCGCTTGAGTCTGACTTCGAGGGTGGGGTTTATCACCGCGTCTTACTATCCATTCGGGTTATTCGCTTATGTACTAACTACGCTACTGTTCTATGGACTGAGGACGGTTTAATTTACAGCAAGTGTGCTGACATTTGCGTGAAGGGAGAGGGGAATACCATTTAGGAAAAACTACCCTCGGTACAACCGACCGGAATTCTAAACCCAATATTCCCATACTCGGCAATCTAGGTCACGAGAGTGATGCCTAGAAGTTGAAAATATTTTTTTTTCCGATTAACATTGGTAATATTTATCAAAAGTGATAGATGCATGCATAATACAGGAATTGACGCGCAGTAATTAGAATTGAAGTACGAACTTTGTTTTAGTAATTTTTATACCCGTCTGAAAAGTTTCTTTACATCGAAATCAGACTATAGTATTAAGCTTTTGTTTGTCTTCATCTACATCCTTCAGACAAAAAGACTTAGCAGTTTGTCTATCCTACACCAGCCAGACAAAATTACTCAATTACTTCAGTTTGTCTCTCCTACAACAACCAAACAAAATATGAGCTCAACTATTACTTTTATAAATATGTTCTGGATCAAACGAAACGTAAAGTTGAGAAGTGAGATCCCCCCTGATACCAGACAAGACGCGACAGGCACCTCTATCCAACTCACCTTCTTGAAGTAGCCGCCATGGAGCCTCATGTGACCGTTGAGGGCGGGGATGTTCTTGAACTTGCGATGACACAGGTTGCACTCCACCGGTTTGGGGTCCTGCTGCTGCTGTTGCTGTTGTTGCTGATGGGAGTGGTGGGGTTTGGACGCCGTCCCCGTGGAGGCGGCCGTTGCGCCGGACTGACCGCCACCGACGCCATTGGCCGCCGTCGCCTTGCTGCCGCCTGGGCTCTGCAACACCCCAACACACACAACGTCAAGACAACCCTTGTCTTTACTCTCATCCCGTTGCATTTTTATTCTTTTTATTTAGCACCACGCCTTACTACCCGCTCGGGTTATGCATAAGTACTGATATCACTAATGGGCTAGGAATTGGGAAGGTTGAATATAGAGGAAGTGAGCCTGCATTTGCGTGGAAGGAGAGTAGAAAATCATTTAGGGAAAAACACCCCCAGTTCACCTGAGTGAAATTCAAACCTCGATCTCCCCGTCCTCGGCAGTCTAGCTCAATGCGAAACTAGCGCGTTGGCTAACTACGCCACCGAGGTGGATCATTTTATTTGTTATTGAAACGTTCAGTTCAAGTGTTGTTAACGGAATCCATCGGGGAAGTGGTAAAAGTAGAAAAGGAGAGATAGGGATATGCTTTGGACTGCTGTCAATCTATAAATGAAACGCATAAGGTCAAGCGTTTCCACAAACGATACTGGATACAAGACCTGATTGAAACTCTGAATGCGCATGCGCGACTTTTCTCAGTGCCCATTGAGAACGTGAGAAAGAGGCCGTCTGTTACCACAGCTGTCACTGAGCCAACGACCACAGAAAATCCATTTCCTCCATTGATGCACATCACTATATATATATCTTAGGTTTAATATATCTGTCATTGACCTCGGTGGTCTTGTAATCAAGTGCTCGCCTCAGGGGTTCAAACCCAGCCAGGATCTACGGATTTTTCTTGAGCGATAAAAATCTGTAGCAAAAGTCCTTCGGAGGGGAAGTATAAACCGTCGGTCCCATGTCAACTGTGGCATGCAGGCCTAAGAGATCCCTGAAAGGTATGTGAGAATATCTTCCCAGGCAAAAATAGTAGGTCTTTTTATTCTCGCTCATAGAAATTCTCATGTGGTTATATAATCAGTAGGTTTGAAAGTACATACAGTATTAAATACCTTATATATATGCCAATTTTCCTTATTCATTGATTGACAAACACTCTATAGTGTTTTCGTTTGAATGGATTCTTGTGACATTTAAGATATACAAATGAAAATAAAACAGTTTTTGAGAGTAAGAAATTGGTTGTATAAGTTAAAAGACCAAGGGAAGTGGGTTCTTTGATATGTAGGTAAGTGGGAGCTCTTTCTAAAAAATCATGCCTCGCCACTTACTTAAGCTAAGTGGCTAGGAAGAGGAGAATAGGTTTTCCCCCCGCGTTTTCCGTGATTCTTGTCCGGGCTTCTCTCATACACTAATGTGACAAGGATGAGGAGGTATAATTTAGAGTAAATACACCCACATTGGCGTAGTAATAGAGTGGAAAACCAACTATTTAAAAAAACACCTTAAAAACCCCAGGCTGGGATTGGAGCCCTGACCTTTCCGTTACCGGCCAACCAGAGCAGAACGAGAATGATGCCTTTGTCCGCGTGCTCACCGACAGTGGATGGGAAAGTAGTTAATAGGAATGTAGCCGTATAAGCGTGGGGAGAGGATGGAAAAACCCTCGTGACCTACCCCCTCCCTCTTCCTTAGTGCAACGTGCCTGGGTTCAAACCGGAGTCCCAGGTCCCCGAAGGGATTTAATGTACGTCAGCTGAACAAGCTGGTAATTGGAATAAAAGCAATTAAATAAGTCAAAGAGGATTAGTTTCTTCACTGATCCAATTTGACTCAATGCGCGGTACTTTATTTAATGACAAATGTCCCCGTTATTTTCCAGTGACCTAAAACGAACCGATCCGATAGGCAACAGCCTCGAACCGGGACTTGTTAAGTGATAAAAAGAGAGATAATTTTATTTATTTTAACGTGAGTAAAAAAGTAATCAAAGTTTAAAATATTTTACTCATTTTGAAATATGTCTCTTGCATCACTTCTACCTCTTAAGATCAAAAGGTATTTCACCACCATTTTCGATATTTACAAACAAAGTTTGTTATTTATAATAAAACGAGGAAAAATAATATAAATTGCTATAAAATGCAAACAAAAAGTTTCAATTTGAAGAAAATATCGAGAAAAGAAATTTAAAGAAAATATTTGGTATAATTAATACCGTACGTCCTACTTAAAATACCGGGGGGAAATAATATTTCATTGATGTATTATATTGGGTCTAATATTGTACTGATGTGCATTGTAAATTTTTTAAATACGTTTCAAATTAATTTTTACTAAACCTTTTTACTTCTCTATCGTAGCGCGCCTTTGTAGATTTGAGGCGAAAACATTTTACTGAGATTAAACGTTAAAATTAAATAGTATGGTGCGCCACCCATACTTTCTCACTCCTTTATATAAATTATACTTATAGCTAGTGATATAATATGTGAGACAAAATAAAATACATTGTTAAATAAACATAATAAGAGAATAAAGAACATTGTATTTCACCAAAGAGCATACATTAAATAAAACACTGTTACAAAAACATATTATTTGCTCTGTGAATTTTCAATTCTACAGTTCTAACGCTTTATTACAAAAAATAGAATTATCTATGAATAAAAAAAAATATTATTTTCATAAATTATACTTTCAAGCAAAAGTTGTTAATTTTTAAGAGTCCTACAACCATGCGATGATAAGTTATTTCATGTCTTAAAAGAGTTACGGGGATTTGACTAAAATTTGAAATTTACGTTTATGTAAAATAGGTACACTCAAAGTAATTTTCATGGTAAAATGAGATGCACTATTTGGTTTGCAATGTTGAACGATGCCTAGATAAGAATTTTAAACAAAATCGTTAGAGCTGATTTTGTGCAAATAGGTTTAATTTTTATTTTTCCGACATGAAGTAAACTAGTACCCTTAATTTTAGGGTTAGGCAAATAATTTCAAAAAAGCTCCTCCGGGGAACCTTGAGAAAGCCCTAAATACCAAATCATAGCCTGATCGGTAAAATTGTTACGGCCCGTTGCAGTAACAGATAGAAAGACAGACGGGTATTTTCGGGTTCAGGGGGTCATAAAACGTAGACCACCATACAAATCTTGCTTTAGATATTTTTGACGATCTCAATACTTTCTCTCTCATAGAGGTCACGAGAAAAAAAGAGAAAAAAACATACACACGTTTTTAATGAGTGTGGGTTCGTTCATAAAAGTGTACACGTATTTGTTGTAAAGAGGTAATTATATTTAGAACTGGCGGAAGTCCCTGGAATGTGGGCGGCCAACGGGGAACAACTGACCTACATTCAACCAACTCTCCCGGCTGGTTCCCGTCACCACGGGGGGAAAGACGGGGGTAGATCCAAGGAGGGGGAACGGCCTTCGTATTAACGTAGAGAAAGGATGGAGAATTCACAGCAAAAAAAAAAAAAAACAAACTCTCACAANCAAGGGGATGTGAATAAGAGAGAGGGGAACGGCCTTCGAATTAACGTAGAGAAAGGATGGAGAATCCACAGCAAAAAAAAAAAAAAAACAAATGTTCGAAAACCACCCCATACTCAAGAGCACCTGGACGGGATTCGAACCCGGGCCTCTCCAGTCAGTGGCGGCATAGCACGATTCGAATTTAACCCACTAGGCCATTCAGCCATATTTGTGGATTACAAGGAAACATAAAGCCCGCCAATTTCTGGGAATGATGTATTGTGTGATGTAAATACTCGCTTTGCTCGTAAGGGGTTCCGCCCCCAAGCGCCCAGTGAGTTTTCTTTGCAAGTGGATGTAAACTAATGTGTTTCTAGAGCCGTTTTTGGATAGGTCTTACGGTTTAGCCCCAAAACACCTCCAAAGAAAAGTTCACACCGACTTTAAAGTTGCTCCGACATTTTGCATTTTTTGGGGGGTTAAATATTTTCTTAAACTTTTTAGAATTTTCCTGTCGGTTACAGGCTAGAAGCTATAAGTTTGCCAAATTTAAAGTTTCTAGCTAATCTGGAAGTGGGTAAACATTAATGTTAGTGATACACCTCCGAGGATGGGGAGATAGAGGTCCGAATTTTGATCGGGTGAACAGGGGATGTTTTTCCTAAATTAGTCATGTCTGGTTCACCAGTGACCAGGTAGCTTGGGGCTACGAATCCCTATTGGGTTAAGTGATGTGGTTTTTCCTAAATTATTTCTTCTCACCCTCCATGCAGATACGAACAAACTTCCTACCTTGTTCGTATGAAAGGGATTAGGGGGAAGGGAGGGACAGGGTGGTTAAATGACTCTAAAAATCTTCCCTCAAAGTCCGTCACCTTATCTAGTTGGCTGCCACCTTAGTTCATTAGGTAGTGTGTCTGTCTATTGACCTAGAATCGGTTTTTGTTGTGGCCAAAAAAAAAGGGTATCATTGGTGGTATGAGGATTTCCCCTTTTACAGTGATATATTAACGATCGGGAGCTAGATGTTGTGTTTGTTCTAGATTTAAGTTAGTATATAAGTCGTGTGTTGATATAATCAGTTGGTTCAGAAAGTGCACGTTAAATATCCTAGATTAAATTCAAAAATAATGTTTATTTTTTTTGCTGACATTGTAAGATGTGTGAAGTCCAGAGCAATAGTTTGCACAACAAGGTGAATCCCGATTGCTTCCGAAAACTAAAACAGATTGTCCTGTAAAGTGAAGTGTTTTCTCCCCTCGACCTTGACATTCTAGTCAACACGCTCTACACGTGGGCCTTGAGCGCTTGCCAGTGTCTCGGGAGTAATAAATATGCAGTGGTAAGTAAGGATGTGGTATCAAAAATAATGTATTGATTATTTTACTCTTTCTAAATATCAAAAATATGTTTGCACGTAGAAACAAAAGAAATCACTATATTCAAATCACATTTCCTCATTCATATATTTTATATTTAATATACATACACATTTGACGCCTCTGACATTATTTAAAAAAAATAATGAAAAGTCCAATAAGAACGAGGATATTTAAAAATTTTGGGTGACCTGGTGGTCTAGGGGTAAGGTATCTTACTTCTGTGCTTGGGGGTCCGGGTTCAATCCTCAGTCCCGGCACAGATTTATCTGATTACCAAACCCTTCCTTCACCTCTGACTAGACGTGTATTAATCACAAATTGTGAGTGTGTGGAATGCCAAGCCTCCACCGTGGTTCGGATTTCACGTTAAAATGTAGGTCCTCCATTTCATCTCACAATCACCCTACCATGACACATTAGCATAAGTGCGTATAATCCGAGCGGGTAGTAAGACGCGGTGATAATAATCTAGAAATTTTATTTACTTTGAAATTCAAATTTTATTTTACTAAGGGTACTTAACGTGCACTTTATGAACACACTGATTACATCCGCATACGTCTTACAAACTAGCCTGACACTAGAACAGACATTAATAACACATTTTCAGCCATACGAAGAATAAAACCCGGAACTAAAAATACAATCAATATTAACCAAGACATCAATTATTAATATTATTATTATTTAGCACTGCCTCTTACTACCCGTTCGGGTTATACGCCTAAGTACTAACTACGATAGTGGGTTAGGAATAGGGAAGGTTGAATTTAGATTAAGTGAGACCGCATTTGCGTGAAGTGACAGTGGAAAACTATTTAGGAAAAGCCACCCCCAACTCACCCAACCGAGATTTGAACTTCAATATTCCCGTCTTCGGCAGTCTATCTCAACACGATACCAGCGCGTTAGCTAACTACGCCACCGAGGTGGGTCGCCAAGACATCAAGAAAACGAAAGCGACATATAAGTGAAAGATAGTTGTGAAATAGTTCCCCATTAAAACCATTGTTTCAATTTTAGATCGACATGTCTAGGGCACACACCCTTGGAATTACTGTACATTCATTTGGGGTAAACTCTAAGCAAATATGTTAAATCAAAACACGACTTACAAACTGATTCACCCTGCAGCTAACACCAAAACCCTAATTGACTAGCAGGATGAGCCTGTATGCTAAAGATGTGTATAAAAACCAGGGTCCTAGACACCTGTGATGGATCCCTTCATTACGACCACTCAGATTAAAATGTTAACACACATCGTGTTGAACGTAATAAAAATATAACATAGTAAATATTATGAGCAATATCACTTGATATTTAATTCAATAATATGTTTGAGATATTGATAAACTAGAGGTAACATGAGATATTTTTAAATGAAGTTTTAGTTTCGGAAATATAAAAACGTAGACGTTATGATCACCCATAAGATCACTTTTTTTTATGGTTGGATATTTCTCTCAGAGTTCTGATGAGATTGTGAGACCGATGTTTAGTCTTGCTTTAGGATAGTTCATTTCTAACGTTGAAGAAGAGAGGTAGTTTGTTATATCAAACTCAGAAATGACAAACATTTATGGAAAGTCAAACTACATTTTTTTTAATGAGCGTTATTTAAAATAACAATAGGTTTGAGATAAATCAAATAACCTAATTTAAGGACGTTGCCTACCTGTGACGTCACGGAAAATCAAGATAGGATTCCCCATCTTAATGAAGTTACGTTTTATTCAGCGCGATCTAGAGATCAAACATTGAAACGAAAACTACTAATTCTTAAATAATTCTAAAAATAGTCTTACAATGTCACAAAATTATTATTTTGATCTTGAAGTAATCTTAAGTAAACCTGTGTTTTTATAATCTACAACTTAAACTATTTGGTTTATTTACGAAAATGGCCAGTAGGAGTCTTCCTGCCAGGATGTATATTGAAAACGCCCGTGTAAGAAAATGTCTACTGTATCTAAAATAGGAAAAAGGAAAAAGGTGATTTTAAAAAGAAAGTCAATGTTGTCTAGGAGAAAATAGAATAGTGAGTGTGTATACTCATCAGAGGAAGAGGGTAAGGGTTATCAGCAGAAATACAAGAGGACTCGCAGGATGGATGAACTGCTCGTTTACTTCCCTCCCTTTCTAACCCATGCATGGGTCTAAGTGTGAAAGTGTAATAATAATAAATAAAATTTAGCACCGCGTCTTATATCCATTCGGGTTATACGCTTTAAATACTAATTACTCTAATGGATTAGGAATTGGGAAGGTTGAATTAGAGGAAGTGAACCCGCATTTGCGTGGAGGGAGAGTGGAAAACCATTTAGGAAAAACCACCATCAGTTCACCCGACCGAGATTCGAACCTCGATCTCCCCGTCCTCAGCAGTCGAGCACAACACGACAAGCGCGCGTTAGCCAACTACGCTACCGAGGCGGTTAAGTGAAGTGTGAAAGTGCTTAAAGTGCTTAGGTGCGTCAAGCAAGATTCAACCTGCTTCGCAAAATAGCTTTGAAATCACCATGTAGGCAACGTCGTTAAAAATAATCTTATAAATTGAGAGTTCCCTCCCTCTCTACCCTCAAGCTAAACAATTCAAACGACGCCACTGTACTAAACCAACACTTTCCAACTAGACGAGTGGATGCAGATCTCTTGGGGGATGTCGGGTTCTGTATTTACACAGCTCGCGAGCCCAGCAGCATGCGCGTCTCGTCAAGAGATGATGATAAGAGTTAATTAGCTGACGACGCGTCACGAGTTGTCGCCGAATGGTCCATTAGCCTACTTAGTGCGTGCGGTCAACGAGTTAGCGCTGAACAGGGACGAGATGGATTCATCTTTGGGGGGGGGGGGG